>OMLB01061354.1:0-31289 GCA_900302555.1 Myripristis jacobus
AGATGGAGAGGGAGGTAGATAGATACAGGGGGAAAGGACAGGAGAGGAGCGAGGGACACTGGAAATTCCCTCTAGCTTATGATTCTTTAAAAAATGTTCCTTTAATCACAGGGGATCCAGATAATCTCATCTGTAATCTCAGTTTAAGTGCAGAGTGGAAGTCCTGTCTGGATTTGTAGTCAGCTGCTGTCCTTAAAAAGATGTTCAGGGCTTGCTCACTAAGTTCATGGTTTTGCGCTTGCTAGTTGCTGCTGCCACAGCACTGGCTGCTGCGGCCCTGGGGGGCGGCTTCTTGTAGGTCCACTCCTGTCCTGGTCCGCCCCCCTGGTCCAGCTCCGCCCTGAGGTTCGTTTTTGGGTAGCTTCTTGGCTGCAGGGACAAACAGCATCAGAGTCGTTATATGTTTAACTTGAGCAATGTTCCAGATTTGCTAAACAAAATGTAGTATAACATGGGTTCCACTATGAATAAAAACCTCTGACACTGTTAACAACGGAGACTGCTAATTATTTATCCATTCACTGGCAATGTTTTAATTTGTAACTAAATACACCCATCTAACCACTACATACTCAATTAATGTCAGCTCAGTATGTGCACTCATACTTTCTTGCAGAGAAACAGATATATATTCTAAAGTGTTACCTAAAATATCTACACAGCGAGAAGAATGAAATGTACATCTGACTGTGGGAAATGATGCACTTACCAATAGCCATGAAGATTTCATTGACATTCATGGCAGTTTTAGCTGAGGTCTCCATGAAGAGCAGACTATTGTCATCTGCATATGCTTGTGCCTCCTGGAGAGAACATTATTTTAGATGTTTAGGACAGTATGAGACACCAAACGCTAAATCTGGCACATTTATACCACAGAATCGTGATGCTGGTCAATGTGCACTGTCCCTGTTGAGTAAATAAAGCAAGCCGGGGAAGGTGCAATTATCTTTCAAAATATTTTCATTTCAGGAGGTAGATTTATGATCCTTGGAAAAAAATTAATTTATGCACACCTGGGTGACCTTCAGGGATCACCAGCGAACCTTTGATAAACAAACTGCTATAAAAACATCCTTATATTTAGTCTAGTAATTAAACTGTAGTTTTGATTTATACCTTGGAGTATCTCAGTTGAAAATTAAGCAATGCCAACTCATGTTATTAGCAAATAAAATGTTCCAAGGTCACATCAGTGAGAAATGACCATGTCAACGCCACATCCATTAACTTGGCTGGTATAACCTCCATACCTGAAGCTCCACAGCTCTCTTGTTGGCGACGTCAGCCTTGTTGCCCGCCAGAGCGATCACGATGTTGGGACTGGCTTGCCTCTGCAGCTCCTTCACCCAGTTTTTTGCTCGTATGAAAGTATCCTGATGAAAAAAAAAATTGCCTGTTGCGACTTTGCTCTTCTCAAGACATTTTCACCTGGGGGTTATATTTAAACATGGCAGAACATTTTCATGGTTTAGTGTACACCTACATATCACACAAGACGTTCAAAAGAAGCTGACCTCCAACACTTGTTGACCTGAGGATCTGATGTCATTACTTAACCACTTTTTCAACTCAACACCTACACAAGGGTCTGCACCTACACAGGTATCTACACTAAAATAACTGTTCAACTAAAATGCACTTTTAACCTGCTATGCTGAATAATTTTAGAAGACAATTGATCCCAATTTAATCATAGCACTTACATAAGGAGAGTAAGCAAAATGCGCAAGTGTGTTTCACATTCTGCGATAAGTCTTGTCTACATTGCTCGATTTTGCACCACTGCTTCTAAACAAATCTTGTTCAACTTCATAATGCACTCCAAAATACTGCTGGTGCTGGCATTCAGAGCTCGGACAATCAATGTGAAAGGTGAAATTGTATTCAATAAACACTGCATTTACAGATTCAACCTTGAATCTAGAGCACTGGCTCTCAACTGGTAGGTTGTTGTCAAACAGAGAAAAAGAAAGCAGATATCCAGCACAGTACTGATTCTCATCTAAAGACATAAAAATTTAAAAATGAAAAATAAATAAATAAATAAATAAGACTGACCCAGCTTTTGAATGCGTATAAAATGTTGATCTTCATGGGTCAAAGCAGTGACTTTGAATATATTTTTTAGAAATATGAGGGGAATTTCATGTTGCTTTCAGTGGGTTAACAGCACATCAAACCATTGTTGATTTCTGCACTTTTCATTTTGAAAATTCAAACTGATTTGCTCATAAGTTCGCCTACGTGTAGACTGTGGTTTAATCACCGAGGACAAAGGTTTTACCCTGAGGCTACACAAGTTGAGATCCACAACTGTGTAAGTACAGGAACATGCCATCAGAGTAGAGCTGCAGTTCACAGCTGCAGTTCATTAATTTTTATTATTGATTAATCTGTCAATTACTTTCTCAATTAATCACTTGGTTGTTTGGTCCATAAAATGGTGAAAAATGTTGATCACAATTTCCCACAGCCCAAGGCGACATCTTCAAATGTCTTGTTTTGTCCCAACCAACAGTTGTAGTAAATGGCTCAAAGTAAATGGCTCAAAACGATTAATCAGTTATCAGAATAATTGTCGATTAATTGAATATTTGGTAACAAATCAATTATTAGACTAACTGTTGCAGCTCTAAGTTCATCGTGTGACTGCTGAGTTTAGTTTAGTCCCTGCAGGTGCACTGCAGAGGAGACATACTGCGTTGGTGATGTCGTAGACCACAATGGCGGCCTGGGCTCCTCTGTAGTACATGGGAGCCAGGCTGTGGTAGCGCTCTTGGCCCGCTGTGTCCCAGATCTCAAACTTGACCGTGGTGTCATCCAGGCAGACAGTCTGGGTGAGGAAGGCAGCTGCAGAGGGTAAGAGAGAGTACGTCACTGGGCAAAAGCATCAGTCCTCCTTCATGCATGAAAGTTGTGTAACATCTGATGTGAAAAACGGGAACACACAAACCTAAATTCCTCACCCCAAAAAGGCAATTTGGTTGATATTATGGCTGAATAACTGCTCAAAATATTATCAAAGCTGCAATTATCACCAAGTGCAATATCCAGTTCGCAGAGGCTGTAATTTTTTGATAAAGATAAAATGTGAGACACAACACCATTATAAATGAAGCACTGTAGTACGAGATGCCATGGAATGTAAATGTAAATCGTTTTCTCCATATGTAAGAAAACATGTTTGTTTGGTACAGACCACAGCAAATGTCACATCATCCTCATTTTAAACTGTCAAAATCATTGTGATATGATTTTTTTTAATTACCATATTATTAGGTAGATGCTGCTCTTCTTAGGCTGTTTTCGATTTTCCTATACATTACCGCGCTTCAGGCACAGTAGGATCAAAAAACCCAACAACATTTTTTAATCACTTAGCAAAGAAATTCAAGTGATTAGTTTAGTAGATTTTGCTGATAAAAGCTTGAGTTCACTATTTGGCTCAACGTGTCAGTACGAGTGTAGGTTGACCTGTGTAAGGGGATTTAACACATTAAAAGCTCTGTGCAATTAGTCCTACATGTTATGCCTGATGTCGCAGACAAACACAGGAAGAGATGTGCTATGAGACGTGTTGAAGTGTTAACTCAGTGAGTGAAAGCTGTTAACACTTCATTTGGCTCACAGAGAATCCCTAAATCACGAGTTAGAGTAATGAGAGAGTGAGATTTACATGCTACCCCGAGAGAAGCTGCTGTACTTCGAGCTGACAAGATGAAGCTGTGATTTTGAGCGCACCTTGGTTTCAATCCGTTGTTAAATAATGCTGACGGGGCAGTAATGATCGATCATGAAGCAAGAGGATGCCCTTTTGAGATTAAACTTTAAGCAGCTCCCATCCGTTCTTTTAGCGTTTTAGCCGTCACGGTCACAGTCAGGCAGTTCTGACCAAAGATATTCAATTTCTGATTGTGATTCTTTCTGCTGCACAAAAGAAATTATAAACAATGTCAGTGGTCTGTGTTTCAAAATGGTGCGCTACTGTAATCATGGATCGAGGCTTTGCTTTAGTGCAGCTCCTTGTGAGGCCTCCGGGTCATAAATTAACTACAGCAGTGCCAGCACACATGATTTAAGGCCAAGTATATGTAGTGGGTGGCTCCATGGAACAACTGCATCTTAATGACTCATTAACTTAGAATGGTGTAAAGACTACTTAGTCAGACATGCAGTGCGGAAATTCATTGAATGGGGTTCGTTTCTATGGCGCTTTTCTAGTCTAGCGACCACCCAAAGAGCTTCACAATGTCTGCCCCACATTCACCCATTCACACACACACACTAACAAGGTGCCAAGCTGTCCATCAGGAGCAGTTAGAGGTTCAGTCTCTTGCTCAAGGACACTACGACGCACTCTCTGGAGGAGCCGGGGATCGAGCCAGGAACCCTCTCATTACCAGGTGACCGCTCGACCTCTCGAGTACCGGCAGGGAATTAAAACAAACTCCAGGCCATCAGAATGGAGTAATTACCCCAAATATATTTATGCTGTGTGTCATTTTGCCTGATTATGGTCATTAGGCAGCTCAACTGGTGTGGTGGTCTGGGGCTTGGAGAAAATAGGCTCTGCAGAATTTCAAATAAATTCAGCCAAAAGCTCCTTTCCATTAACCACAACACAAACAGTCCTGTGGGGGCTGGTGAGGAAAGGTACACAAAGAGAATTGGATGCAGGTCATAACACGATTTTAGGTGTTAAATTATTTTATTTGTACCGTGAATGACCACATATTCATTATAGGTGCTTACGCTGGAAATGAAACCCTCGGCCCAGTACAATGCTCTATCCACTGAGCTGGACAGAGAACAGATCCCTAACACTGATTGTGTTGGTTTGATGCACTGAGGCATATCACTATCCATCTATTTGTTGAGTGGGACTGTAAAACTGAAAAAAACAACAACAAACTGTTCAACACACAATACACCCTACAAGGTACGGGGTTGCAAACGCATTCACTGTATGAGAGCCATCTAACTACACACTTAACTGATGAATTTATGAATATACTGAAAGTCTTTTTATGTTTTCTTTTTTTAAAATAGTCTAAGTAGACTTTTGTCTTGGAGAGAATATTTGTTGATTTCAGAGTGTTATCCCAAATCTCAGAATGAACAATAAATAATTTTGCAAATAAGACAAGGGACAAAGAACAATGGAAATGGTAGTGTTTTTTCTCCCTGATGTACAGAGCAAATCAAACCAAAACCAAAATCGTGTCAGAGAAAAAGGAAACACAAAGCAAACAGTGGGTTTACTGAACCGTCACAGGCCTCATTTTGAGACACACAGACACAGTTCAGTACTTCAAGAGCCTAAATGCATCTTTACACCCCTTACCTCCGATGGTGCTCTCCTGGTATTCATGGAACTGGCCTTTGACAAAGCGCAGCACGAGGCTGGACTTTCCCACCGCCGACTCGCCCAGCAGCACCAGTTTGAACTGGCAGATTTTGTTGACTACTGCGGGGCCATTTGGCCTGACTGCTCCTCCACCACGCCCAGCCATCGACAGAGATAGGGACTGCTCCGGAAGAGAGGGCCTGGGCTGGGTTGAAAGTGGTGAGGTGTAGACGGGAGTTTTGGACCGGACAGTGGAGCCAACTCCAGATGCACAGGCACTGATGGTGAGCGAGGTCAGAGGTCTAACTTCTTGTGCCAAGACTCAAACGGGGCGAGTAGAGGTGGACTGACCCAACCTGCCATGAAAAACAAAGCCATAGGAACTCTGTTACAAAAGACCATGTTTTCAGAGGAAACATTTAGTGACAAAACCATGTGTTACACAAAAAAATCTTAATTATGAGTAACATTATAAAATGATGCATGCCGCTGGTCTTTACATAGGAAGCCGGGGGATGGGATAACATAATATTGTGATAATGCATTGTTGCTGTCTTTTCTTGGTTTTAAAGGCTGCCTTACAGTACGGGGATGCAATTTTCCTACTTTGCTATTAAATTAGCCGTTCAATTATTTGCCTCTGCCCCGTCATCACATTCATATTACTAACGACTGTTTATCAAAAATCTTGTGTGTGAATATCTTATGAAAGCACCCACAGTCATCTCTACTACACCGTCACAATATTGACACTGAAGTATTTGAACAAAGACATCATGCCACTTGATTTTGCCCATAATCCCCAGCACTATTACTAATGATCTATAACTTCATATATAGAGGGCTACAACTTTTATTTGTCTTTGGCTTAACTACTTTATGTTGTAATCAATCTTTGGGAGCCAACACCAGAAAGCCACAGACTAAGTTTGGATTTTTATTTCAAAAAATGCACAAAGGGTTGTAACCCTGGTTGTTTTGGTCTTATTTTGAAAAAGCCAGGAGTGGCACTTTTCTTACAAAAGATAGAAGACATTCACCTTTATGATCGTGCCCAAAAGTACCTAAAAGGTTAGTAACTGGACTAACACTGACCACATGGGTTATGGCTGGGAATAATGCAGGTTAATCAAGTGTGCGACTACCAGATATGACTTTGTAGAGTGTCTCCACACGGCCAAAAACAAGGAAATATTCACGTATCCATTCAAAATCAAAAGTTCAATTGTTAATTGAACCCACAAAACCTGCTAAGCTTCCCTCAGTCTCCATGAAAGCAGAAAATAAGAAAACAACACCTGCAGTCGCCCGTATCGAGGCCGAGCTTGAATGCAAAACAACCGAAGCAGTTGGCGTGACGTTTAGCTCTGTCGCTGCCAAAAAAATAAACTAGAGACAAAAAAGACAATTTCTTGTTGTTCTTACCAAGAGCGACACACAAAAAATCCGCAAGGCACCTTAACGTATAACTTATAAAAGTGCTGTTATTCCTCCCTCCGAGTTTTTTCCTCCACGAATACTTTCAGGCTTAGCAAAATCATCCTCTCACTTCCGCCTTGTGTAACCCCCAAACGCTTCCTGGATTCACCCGTCACGTGATTCAGGGTCACAGCCAATCATATGGCTGTGAGGCCCCCTACAAAAAACTGGCTGCTATAGCTCTGTAATCAGCATGTCTGCAATAAATCTGCAAGTGATTTCCACTAAAATACAAAACAGACACAACACACTATTAAAAACACTCCAGAATATCATTGGTTTCCTATTTCTTATTGGGCTTACACACTCACACTCACACACTCACAGTTACACACTTACACTTGTGCTTCCTCTACCACAAGGTGGAGCAACATGATAGGGAAAAAGATCATCAGCTACCTGCTTTAACTCACAGGAGATCAGCAGATTCTTTCATAAACTGAGAGAAATTGTGTATTTATTTTTTGTAAGGTTGGCTGATAAAGCACTGTCGTTATGAGTTGTGCTTGAATTTATTGATACATGTCACATGTTCATATTGATGGTTGCACTTGATCCAGATAATCTGCGACAGAGGCTTTGGCTTGTGTACGATGGTAAGCAGTAGGTTGGCTCACAACACGTTGTGATTAGTTTAATTATTTTATATTTCACAATTCACAACTAGACATTTAAGTCAAACGGTGGGTTTCTTGAATCATTTATCAATCTGTTTTCATATATCCTTTATATAATTTACTTTATTTAGGCCCTACTTACTTATTTACTTACACAAACACTCAGAGACAAAGAGGCCTATGTATCCAGTTTCCCCTCACGGATCAATAAAGTGTTTCTGATTCTGATTCTATCATTTCCTGTCTCTTCTTGCCGTTTTAGGGAGGAGGCTGTTCGTGTGGTGAGAGCTCTCCCTCTAACCTGAGGCTACCTGTCAGTCCAGGTCTCCCTGCACACCAACACCGTCCTCTAAAGGAGTCACAAGTCTGGCTAGCTGAGCTCATCTCTGCCTACACTTTCATCCCGTATCTGCATCTCCTTACTCACACTGATGCACACATCGGCTCAGAAAACACAGCAACACCTGCTGAACTGTGAACTCGCAGAGAGTGGCTTCAGGCGCTGCGCTCCCCCCTCCTCCTGCGGTGCTGATGCCACAGGTCGGCTCAGCCCTCCCACTTGCTCCTCTTCTCTGTCAGTCAGATATTGTTTCATCCGGATTTTATGCCTTCCCACCAATTTTCCAGTAAACCTCCATTTTCCACTTTCTCCAAAACACACCCACTTTCGCATTTTATCTCCTATCTTTCATTTACTGAGCCCCTTTTCTCATGTAATTTGAGAGGGACGCTTTATGAGCCCTCGCACATCTCCCCTCCACTTCTAACCTCATTGACACCTGCTGAACATCTCTCCCTCATCTCTTCAAAGATTAAATTCTGAAATTCATTTCTGCCAGAAGGGCCACCACCTGCCTTCCTAATGCCATTCCTTTCCTCCCCAAGACAATTGCCGCTCATCTGTTTCCTCTCCTGACAACCATCATCAAGGCTGCATATCATCTGCATTCAATTCAGCGTGAATCAAGAATCCAACCTGCAATCCATCTCGTACCAAAAATTACAGAACACTAAGGCCGCCTTCATTTCTTTTCAAATCTCTTGAACATGCAGACACTTACGGTACCAATTTTCTCAAAACAATTCTCCATGGCAGCCTGCTGATCCCCAGCCGGTCAGGGCTTATGACACTGAGACTGAACTGGGGATCTAAGTCTGCCATCTTGTACACCGATCACCTCTTACCTTATGGATCTCTCTAATCAGGCACTCTTAAACTTGACAGGATTGAGCTCATTCCCTAGTAATTCCCTTCTAATCGCTGCATCACTAATTGACAACACTATAGTGACTCCCCTGGGAACCCACTGTTGTGTGAGGCCGACATTGCAATTCCTACTACATTTTGTAGGTTTTAACCAACAGCATCCTCCTGTTCTGGCCTTTACACACCAGGGACACAGACCAGCTCTTTGTTTGAGGGAGAAATGACATACACGAAAAGGTGCAACATACCTTAGTGTTTCAGCTCCTAGAGGGCAGTGCAGCAGGTGTTTTCTACCTGATGTGATTTAATGTTGAGTAATGTTCAGTCTTTAAAGAAAAACTAAACATCAAACCCAAATCTCTGTGACCCCTGACCTCTGATGGTTTTTAAAAAGGGTCTTTGGTTACATCACATACCAACATGCGTAAATGCCCACCCCATCAAATAAAACTGTTTCTCCTCCTCAGTGATATCCTATTAGTTTAAACCTTTCAGCGATCCTTCCTTATGTTTCATCCTGCCCCTTCCTGTTACCACAGGAAATACACAAAATACACCGCTGCACTCCTTCCTACTGGCTGCTTACAATATGGACAATCAAGGAATTTAATCTTAATCTACTGTTGCCCTCACTGTTAGTTGAGGTGCTCTGGATAGGAGTGTTAGCTAAGTAGCTACAGGAAGTAAGGAATATTAAATAGACTGTAGTTTTTGGCCCAAAGAGAGATGATTGAATATGCGCATTTAAAGATTGCTGTTCCCATGCAATTTATTTTGTTAACCAAAGCTTTTCTCATCGTTTTTCATTTTGTGCCCAATTTCATACCAGCTCCCAGAGGGTCTGAGCAAATGTCAAATGATTTGACTCATGTAGCAGGCACAAAGGCTGATCATCCATGATGTAACTCAGGTTTGGAAAGCATATATACGTAGTCCTGCCCATGAAAAGGTATTTCACTTGAACGTTTAATATTCAAAGAGATAACCAATAGCTTGATGCATACTGTATTAGTTTGGCCCCTGCTCGCTTTAACTGAGCACAGTGACCAAATGTTGAGCCACCTCTGCCAGCACTACTTTCTAAAGCACTTTCATTAACAAAACATCGGAGTGGATCGCCTGCCCGACTTTCCGATGGCGGAAGTTGAGCAGGTGGGAGTATCTAATGACGACCCACTCCGTTCCGTGGGTAGCCGTGTACACCTTAACCTTTCGAACCTTGTGCACTGTTAACAAAATGTTCTCCTGGGCACAGACACCAGTGCCACTCTGACCCGCCTCGAGCCCTCACCACTCCACCAATATATATTTTTTTTCCACAAGGCCTAATGTGGAAAAGTGGTAGCAGCTTGAGGGCACTAGCTGGGGAACATGATACATGGAAATACATGAGGTATTACAAATAGGAGGGGTGAAATATGACCAATGGCAGATGAGTGACATGCAGTGTCAGACCATTGAAGCCACAGGTACAGCCGTTGTACTGTGAGTGACAGCGCACACTGCAGGTTAGGTTTGATAAAAAGAAGAGGGCTCATTTTAAGTTGATTTCCATGTGAAGTACACTACCAGTCAAAAGTTTGGACACACCTTCTCATTCAATGTTTTTTCTTTGTTTTTACTACTATCTACATTGTAGATACATACTGAAGACATCAAACATATGAAGCAAGATATATGGAATTATGTAGCAAAGAAAAAAATGTTAAATAACTCTAAATATGTTTTATATTTTAGATTCTTCAAAGTAGCCACCCTTTGCTTTGTTGACAGCGCTGCAAACCCTTGGCCTTCTCTCAGTGAGCTTCAAGAGGTAGTCACCTGAAATGGTTTTCACTTCACAGGTGTGCCTTATCAGGGTTAATTAGTGGAATTTCTTGCTTTATCAATGAGGTTGGGACCATCAGTTGTGTTGTGCAGAAGTCAGGTTGGTACACAGCTGACAGCCCTATTTGAGAACTGTTTGAATTCATATGATGGCAAGAACCAATCAGCTAAGTAAAGAGAAACAACAGTCCTTTAAGAACTTTAAGAACTGAAGGTCAGTCAGTCCGGAAAATTGCAAAAACTTTGAATGTGTCCCTAAGTGCAGTTGCAAAAACATCTCTACATCAACTGTGCAGAGGAGACTGCGCCAATCAGGCCTTTATGGTCAAATAGCTGCTAAGAAACCACTACTAAGGAAAAGCAACAAGCAGAGGAGCTTAGACCAGTGGAAATCTGTGCTTTGGTCTGATGAGTCCAAATTTGAGATCTCTGGTTCCACCCGTCATGTCATGCATGGTTCCCACTGTGAAGCATGGAGGAGGAGGTGTGATGGTGTGGGGGTGCTTTGCTGGTGACACTGTTGGGGATTTATTCAAAATTGAAGGCACACTGAACCAGCATGGCTCCCACAGCATCCTGCAGCGACATGCCATCCCATCCGCTTTGCGCTTAGTTGGACCATCATTTATTTTTCAACAGGACAATGACCCCAAACACACCTCCAGGCTGTGTAAGGGCTATTTGACCAAGAAGGACAGTGATGGAGTGCAGTGCCAGATGACCTGGCCTCCACAGTCACCGGACCTGAACCCAATCGAGATGGTTTGGGGTGAGCTGGACCACAGAGTGACGGCAAAAGGGCCAACAAGTGCTCAGCATCTCTGGGAACTCCTTCAAGACTGTTGGAAAACCATTTCAGGTGACTACCTCATGAAGCTCATCGAGAGAATGCCAAGAGTGTGCAAAGCAGTAATCAGAGCAAAGGGTGGTTAAGAATCTAAAATATAAAACATGTTTTGAGTTATTTCACAGTTTTTTTACTATATAATTCCATATGTGTTCATTCATAGTTTTGATGCCTTCAGTGAGAATCTACAATGTAAATAGTCATGAAAATAAAGAAAAAACATTAAATGAGAAGGTGTGTCCAAACTTTTGACTGGTAGTGTATATAATACTCAGGTTGCCCTTTATTGCAAGGATCAAAGTGGATGCCGAATGTCGGCTTTTTGAAATGTGTTGCTTCTATTTTTTAAGACAGTCGAGCTGTTGTTAATGAAAATTCCCAGCTGCCAGAGGCAAGAGAGAGTTTTCCTCCCTGAAAGATACTGTTAATTTACTCCGAATTGTATCACATATGGTAATGGTAAATTCTTACAGTCTCAGAAATGAATGTACCTTTTTGGTTTTGAAATCATGGTAATGACTAAGCTCTCTTGAAAGCACAGTCTCATATTCATTAGGGGAGTAATGTGTGCCTGCTCTACTTCTGTTTTTCACCCGGCCCGGTACCCACCTTTGATGTGTGTGTAACTACTCTCTTGTGTAGGTTCCACACAGTCGCTCTCCCATTCATTGTCAGTGGAGTGGCTCTTATTTCACACTGTTACAACATCACAAATGATAGTCAATTCTCTGAGCTCGGGCTGTGAGGAAAAGTTGTTGATGTTCATGAACTGACTGGATTGTCCAAGGCTGTAAAAATATTGTGCTTATAAATTGATGGGTCTTATATTGTAAAACAACAATAATTTTGAGCACAGTGTTTCATATTCCTACTTTTCCCACAGAGGCAGTTTAAAATTGTTTGTTTACACTGCAGCTGCCTTGAGCTCATGTGTACGTTTCTGTCCCTTTTGGGTGACCACATAAATTGCGCTGCATGGTGTCCAGTAAGATAAATGTTGGCTAAACGATTTCAGCCACACATATTTTCCTACCTGGATGCATTCAGTTTCCATGGTTACCAAATAGCCAAGATGCTAATCAAAGGCCCACATAAAGCACAGGGTGAACCGGAGAAGGCTGACATGATACATTATAAAGGTTCCCATTTCCCGCAGGGCAGGAAAGACAACTGTCTGGCACTCTGGACAAAGTGCTGTCACAGAAATTGCAGATGATGTCGGATGTTAGGCTGAGGAAATTGTGTGGGCATTCTTGTCAATCAGAGCAGACGAGAGGACGAATCTCAGTGCAGAACATGAGTGGGGCAGAGGCCACTTGTAAAAGTCAAAGGCAATCGGTGAAAAATAAAGGCACATCCAAACAGGAGACAGAGGAAGACGTGGCAAAGCTAAATGGACATAACGAGAAACCAGAATAGCATCCAACAAAAAATTCTTTGCAAAAAGTAACTTTCGAAACTTCTACATTTCAATTGACCGTCTTTTTAGTTTTACTTGGGCATGTTTTATACCAGTAGGGGGTACATTAACTTATAATTGTAAAATTCTAGTAATTAACATTGCATCTCTTTGAGAAGGATATTTTGACACAGTTCCACACCCGGTTATTGCTACAAAGCACTTGTATTGACATTTAAGCCATGAGTAAATCTGATCAAAGAGTAAACACAAATATGAGAACCCAGTCACAGCTGGAATCACCCAAATCCTGAAGCTCTGGTGCACAAGCAGGTAGAGGTAAACATGGATGGATAACTCACACCCTCACTTTCCCTCATTCCCCAATCCCCCTAACCAGACACTGCATATAGCCCAATTTGGGGCTACTGTGAATAGACTCATATATCTGACTTCCCTACAATGAAGTGATGGGGGTGGTTCAAGTGTCAGGTTTATCACTGGAAGGAAACTTGTGTGATTCCCTGAAATGATGGGGAAATGTGGGTGAGGACAGTGAATGAGTAACTCTCCCCACACAAACAACTACAATCACAATGCCCTTGAGCAAGATATTTTATATCCAGCTGCCCGGTGGTTCACAGGAGGGTGTGTGTGTGTGTGTGTGTTTGTGTAATTGTTTGAATGCCAAGAGTAGCCTATCAGAAAAACAGCATGTGCTCTTATCCAGTCAACATAACTACAAATAGGTGCCACAACTGCTTACAGCAGCCTGGAAAAAAATCCCCATCCTCCCCATATAGTGGCCTTCTCAGGTCCCTGGTGAGTGATTAAAATGGCTAATAGAAAATAAAAAAAACAAAGAGAGCTCAAATCCCCATTCATAGTCATGATCTGTTCAATATCTATGCCTATAAAAAAGAGGAAATTAGTTTTTTTTGTAGAACTTGTGCCTTCTGTAATATATTCTTTTAAGGGGCAACTTGAATGGTTTATTTAATTTTTTTCATGGATTTAGTTTATAGGTGGGAAGCTGGAAAATTCTGAAGGTCTATGAAAACTTGACCATAATAGGCAAAATAAACGAAGGAAACCAGCTGTCATGTCAAAAATGTCAAAAGAAAATGCATTATAAGGCAATGGAACACTTAATATTGGCGTACACACACTTGGCAATGCATTTTGAGTCAGTTGTCATCATTGCTATCTCTGGCAGGAACCAGGCACAGCTCATCCTCCATTTATCACTATCTCTATCATTAAGCTAGGTGGTGGCAGTGTCATGCTGTGAGAGGGCTCCTCAGCAGCAGCAATTGGGAAATTAATGAGGATGGAGGGAGCAATGAATGGAGCCAAAGCAACGTTGGGCTGGCTATAACGAGGATGTGGAAGTCCTAGAATGGTCGAGCTCCAGCTCAGACTCGAATCCCACCGGAAAAACAATGGAATGATTCTCTCAAATGCTTTCCATTCAACCTGACCATGCCTGAGCAAAACTGCAGAGAGGAATGGAAGAAAACCCTTAGGTCAAGTTTGGCCTATCCTAGAAGACTTAACTTCATTTGGAATACATATGCATGCTTTTTATTCATTTATTTATCATTTGTAAATCTTTGTAATTATGGGGTATATTATGTAGCCTGCATTTTGTGTTTCACCAGTCCTTTCAACTGGATGATTGACAAACGTCATATTTTTGGTGTAGTAGCAACTGGTACAATTACCATCAAGAATTACACCTGCGAGGTATTAGTGCCTGAAACTGACGTATTTGCAATTGGAGCCCACAAAATGCTAGAATGTTGGCCATTTTTGAAGTTAAAGCACTGCTGCTACCCTATTTTGTGTTGTCAATTTGAAAAAGCATGATGTGAAAATGTGCTCTTTTCAGCACAGTTAGCAAAAGCTGTGACAGTGCTTATGTCCAGCTGTCAAACACAGAGGAAACTCCGACAATACAGACAATTTGCTTCATACCGACTCTTGATGAACAGACTAAAATCCACTACTACTATATTTTTTCCTCATTGTGGTGTAAATTGTCATTTTCCCAATTTGCTGTGAAACCAAGCCTGTTTAATCAGGCCATGTTATGTTGCCTCAGTTCAGTTCTTTATTATAATAACTACAGTAAGAGGGGATGTAGAAGAAAAAAGGAAATAAAATGAATAACAAGAGAGGTAAACAAAAATCTTGTACAGTTGCATTGACAAACTTTTTTGCCTGTCTCCAGCTGTCTTTCCACACTGTGTGACTGAGACATTCAGTGCCTTGTTGATCTTGATACTAAGAATATAAAAGTAGCCCAGATCCCATAAGCAATTTCTAAAGCAATCTCATTAGTCTTGTATCAGTGTTGAAAGGCACTACTGCCCCTTTTTTGCACTCTCTATATCTCTGTCGGCTGGTTGAGGAACCTGTGGTAGAGTTAAAGAAAATAAAAACAAACAGTGACCATGTCCTTTGCTTTTGTCACATCCAGCTGCAGGAAAAAATCATCACACCATTTGACAAAGTCCCCAGCAACAGGGCCATGATGTGTCTCCTCGCTTTGAAAAAGACTGACTTTAAGTGGCCACCGATCTCTGTCCACCTTGTATTCCCTCCCATTGATTATAATGTAAAATCCACTTACAGTTTACAGCTGAAATACTGTGAACATATCCTTGGTTTACATGTCTGCAGCACTGGGATGTTGCAACTTTCCAGGAATACCTTGTTATACTTTACACAAAGACAAAGAAGAAGACAAAAATGGCTCTTATTTTGGTCTTAAATTGCTCTTTATTAATAGCCTCCAGTCCCCAGAGACTTTGTATATGAATTAGCAGGTATGGGAAACACATAGATGGATGGATTGCTCTTGATCCTGTTCTTGCGGGTGGACTATCTGTTGCACAGGTCATACCCGCAGCAGTAGGCCGTTGATAGCGGTGGCTGATGCAGGATCATGCAATCACTAGGACTCATGCAACGCTTGAAGAACGTAACACCTATGGAAAATTAGAGGAAGATGGAATGGCTAAACTGGACAACTGAATTTACTCTATAAAAGAAACATGCCCATTTTCAATGTACTTACTTGAGCCAGCTTGAATGATGACACTGCCACAGAGATCATTTGAATAGTTACAGGTCTGCTTGTTGCCTGAGCAGCCAGAGTTGCCACTGCAGTAGCACTGCAAGCCTTCACCTGCAACAACAAATAATACTTATTTGAGTGTTTAACATAACAGCTGGTTTATTAAATGTTGCTTTCACAGACAGTAGGATCGTAGTGTATTCTGTTTAGTTAACTCACCATGGCTGACAGCGAGCAACAGCAGAAAAGCAAGAACTGCAATCTTCATGTTTTCACAATGCTGCACACAAGTCTCTGTGTGAATCAAAGAAAAGTAAGAGTCCACCTGTGAGAAGATCCGATCCCAGATTTTCAAATTACCGGTGAAACCAATACATAATCTGTAAATTCAAAAACATGAAGGTCACCCACCAAAATGGGCCATCTTACCCCAGTCTTGGTGTCCCAGATGTGAGCTCATGTGAGGCTACTAACTTTCTGTCTCTTTATATATTCTAGTTACGCAACTGCTTGATAGGGCTATTGCACAATCAGTATATCATTAACACCGAAAATATATTTTTGGCTGATACAGAGTGTCTTATCTAGGCCAGTGATGCTTGGAAAATCTTATGAAAACAGAGTTGCACTATAGAAAAAAACACAACTCAGATATGAAAGTCAACACTATTGTATGTATGGCATGGAAGTAAACAATTAACACCTTAAAAAATAGTAATATAGTACCGCTACCCTACTACTTTAAAAATAAAAACAAAACCTGCACTGAAGCCTCCAGATATCTGAATGAAAATGGGCTCTCAGTTTGCAGTTTGGGCCACAAACCATGCAGTTTTTTGTATGCAGTACAAATGTATTACTTTCTGCTAATCTTGAATGGTGTATTTGTGCCTAAATAGTCCTGGAGCTGCATAAATTGGGTTTGACTGAACAGTTGAGACTCTGTGGATTCCATGAGCCCAACTTTATTCATGTGTGATGATGTTAGCCTCCATAGTAACTATGTCATTGTACTGAGACCATTTTTTGAAACTTGATGTCACTGTGTAAAATGATTTATTGTGACCTCTAGGATAATCACAACCTCATGAAACTCTACGACCACAAACTAGAGACTGAGGCCATTCAGAAGATGTCTGGTTTTCCAGGTAGATTGTCAGTAAGAGGGATTTTTGCCAAAAAATGCAGTTCTCACAGAAATCTCCAAATGTTAAACGTTTTTGACACCAAATCACAGCATGAATTTTTCTACGGTGTTCCTTGGTGTTCTAACGTGGTATTTTGGAGGGATTTTTTTTGCCATTTTTATTCATTCTCGGGTGGCCCAAAATGGTTAAATTTTACACCAAATCTGTGTAACAACCAGTATCAACCCAAAAATAGTTGCAACACCTCATGACTCATATTTGAACATGGGAATGGCCATATTCCCACACAATGTTTAGTACAAATCTATCACTATAATAATGTGACACACAGTGCTGAGCTGCATCTCAAATTAATCTTCAGGTTCCCAGCGTTCAGATGATGTTTACCACTTCTGTGTGGCGTCTACCGTTGACATTTTATTTTGCCCTCAAGTTTCCATGCACCCACCCTAAAGTTGTAAAGAAAGGAGCAGGATGGTAAGGCTGACTGATGCAGTGACATATAGGACCCCATTTCCCAGTGGTGGAAAGAACCACTCATGTTTTTAAAAAGGTGAAATATTGTGAATCAGTGGCTGTGACTCAGGCTGTTTGAAGGGCAGGGGTTAAAAAATAACAAGGGCACCTTCTGCACGACAGGTGGTCCCATCCGTGCGCAAACAGCTATGGTCCATCATAGCACCATAGCTTTTATTTTTTGCAAAGTATTTGGTGCCAGCCCTAGCCTATTGTCACAGCCTCACTTTGGGAAAGCCTGCCCTACAGGACACCTTGAATGGAGACTACAGAGTGCTGCATCTGTTTTTTTCCCACTGGTATTTTTTTTTTCTCCATTGCAAGGGCACGTCATGGTGTTTTCTCCCCTGGAAGGGCATGTAAGAGGGTGCCCTCTGAGTTTTCTTAATCCGAAAGGCACCTGGGGAACCTCACATTTATCCCACTGTAAGGTCTCCTGTCCTGTAGCAGCACATCATTTTCTCCACTGGCGGCTCATCCCACAGCCTCACACATGTAGGGACAGCCTTAACAGCACTGCACCACATTTTCTCCACTGGAGGGGCACTTCTCCATTAGAGGAGAGCCTACTTTATTATAATTTATTATGATTATTGATTTATTTATTGCATGAGGGGGTACATCCTCTTGTTTTTGCACTCTAGAGGGCACTTTAGTGATGCTGTTTCAAACATGGGAGCACCAGGGCAGCGGCTGTGAACATATCATTGACTTACATGTCAACTAAACAGTTTCAGCTTTCCAGCAATAAGGCTAGTGGGACTTCTGGTAGTCTGTCATTTATTCTTTACAAAACCACAAAAACAAATGTCTCTCATAGTAATTAAGTCATAAATTGCTCTTTATTAATTGGCTTAGCTCCATTCCCCTCTGACCCCAAATAGGAACAAGCAGGTATGGAAAATGAATGGAGGGATGGTTCACTCTTCATCCTCTTCACTAGTTGCAGAGATCATGCGTGCAGCAGCGTGCTTTCAAAAGAATGCACTCAGCCCCCTTCATACAACGTCTGACGAATGAACCTACAGAAAATCAGAGAAAGACAGAATCAGTGGCAGGACAGCTTAAGTTTTTCTGCAAGATATGAAAAATCACACACACTCTTCACTGCTGCCCAATACTTCATTAAGTATGGTGTGAACTTTTGTAAAGGCGTTTTCAATGGAAAATTGAAGGTTACCTACTTGTCATTACCCAAATTCTCTCCTAAAACATTCAGAAAGTTTTCACGTGTGTGTTTCTGATATTGAGAAACTGGTAAAATGGGCTTATTTGTCAACAATAGCACCACTATGACATTCCTGTCCAAATCACACTGATGTTAACCCACCTTTTATTACAGGCTTTAGAAATGAGGAGCAGGTTAATAAGATGGCCATCTCTGGACCAATCCCTTAGGTTGATTAGCTTGCAAAGAAAAATGGTTTAAATCTCAACTGCCTTGTTAACAAATATTAATACTGTGGATGACAGTATTAATATTTGTTTCACTTTGAAACATTTTCACACTTTGATTGATTGTGCTACTGCTATTTCAAAAACTAAAAGACCAACAATATACTAATAATTTGGCACTAGATTGAAAGGAAGATTTGTTTTCTGCAGAAGCATAACTACCTCTGACCATTAAAGTGCTATCGCTTTGTAACTTCACAACAACAATTTTTGTGGTTTGGGGTTTTAGGGTTGCAGAATCGTAGGCATTCAATTAGCCATAATGCCTTGTGCTCCACACTTCAAGTAACTCCACAAAGGAGGGTGATGGTTGGGGTGGGGGGCGATTGTGGGTGAAATCTTAAAAAGTCTAACCAAGTTTTGCAAGTGTAAACCACAACAGGATAGACCCGCTATACTTACTGCCCAGAACAAAACTGCCGCAGTGATCACGATTGTAGCCACAAGTCTGCACTCGGCCTGAGCAGCCAGAGTTGCCACTGCAGTTGCACCTCAGGCCTTCACCTGCAATCACAAATTATCCTCTAAAAAGTTCTTGTTCACCATGAAACTTGAACGGCATTTTCACTACAGAACCAAAATCAATTTTCAGTCATTTTCAAAAGAGTGAAACACACTGTTTTGCAGGTTTTGAAATCGCAGTAAAACAACAGCAGCTGTAGCCACAGCATGTTGCAAACCACAGTCTGTGCTACTGTGCAGGCCAGTTTACATGCACTGTACCGATCAAATGTGAACTCTTGCTTTGCACGAAAATTCTCTCCTAACATGCATGGATCTTTGAGTGTTTAACATAACAGCTGGTTTATAAAATTTTGCTCTTACAGACAGTAGGATCATAGTATATTTTGTTTAGTTAACTCACCATGGCTGACAGAGAGCAACAGCAGAAAAGCAAGAACTGCAATCTTCATGTTTTCACAATGCTGTGCACAAGTCTCTGTGTGAATCAAAGAAAAGTAAGTGTCCACTTGTGAGAAGATCCAATCCCAGATTTTCAAATTACCAGTGAAACCAATTCATAATCTATAAATTCAAAACCATGAAGGGCACCCAGCAAAGTGGGCCATCTTACCTCAGTCTTGATGTCCCAGATGTGAGCTCATGTGGGGCTACCAACTTTCTGTCTTTTTATATTTTCTAGTTACGCAAGTATTTGTTTGATGTTGCCTAATCAGTATATCATTAACTCTGATTTTGGCACAGAATGGCTTATCAAGGCCAGGCAGTGATACTCAGAGAAATTATATGCATGAAAACACCATTATAGCATCAATACAATAACTCGATAATGAAAAGTCAACTTTACAACACCTACCATTTGGAATTAGACAAGGAGATACGATACTAACACCTTAAAAATAAAAGCAAAGCGTCCTTGCACAGAAGTACAAACACAGTGTGTGGAGCTTGATTTCAACATTTTGGAAAACCCTGCTGGCAGTGGGCTTTCCTGTCTTTGGACCTTTTTGCTTGGATGTTGACAGAAGTTATGTTGCAAAACTTTTAAATGAAGGGATGGCCCATAGCTTTTCAAATATCACTTAATATGATCTTTTTTTTTTTAAGTATATGTACTGTACTGTATGTCCTCCTTTGTCAGTGTTGCTGGGAAAAGATAAAATCATTTCCATTTAGAAAATACACAGCATGACTCCACGGGTTATTACAAACAATGATTCAGTCTGAATTGTGTGTGTTGGTTGTGAAACCTTTCTTTCTTTGTCAGTCTATGACTCATTTTTTTGTGGATGAGTAAAACAGTGTGCACGCCTCCTTTGGGTTTTGAGCAGTTTCTGAAAGAGCTGTGAGGCTGACTGGATATTTAGTGCTGTTTTTCAGTGACATGTGTTCCCCGGTTCTGGTGATTTGAGAGTAAAGATCAAGTTATAAGCCTGGAGGGAAAGATGAGCAAGCATGCGTTTGAAATCTGTCACAGATGAAATGAGCGAGAAGCTGCTGCCTCTTGGGAGAACACAGAACAGAGTGAGAAATCTCAGCATACTTTATTTTCAATCAGTTCAGGAGAAATCATGTCAAAAAGAATAAATATCCTGAATACTCTGAATGTAATGTGAATATTGCAATTTAATGATTATTTTTTCTCAGGAGGCATTCATATTTTGCAAACTAATAATGCTGTGAAATATTTAACGGTGGGACCAACTCTCCTTGCTAAATATATGTTTATTTTATCAGTAGCTATGCTAACTTGATAATATTGTAGATCCTTGGGAAAGCATTGTTCTTCTTTTTTAAACTCTTTTAAAAGCTTTTGAAGCAAAAGTGTTTTTAAAGCACAGATAAGCCTAATTTACATCTATCTCATATGTAATGCCTCTAAAGAAAGAATATTATCTTCATTCACAACTCCTGAAAAATCTTCAAAAGGAGAACAAAAAAGGAGATGTTCAATTAAATGAAAACCTAGATTATATATTATATACTTGTGTACTATAATTGCTGTTTGGAGTTTTGTTTGATATTAGACATTCATATTCCAAGACCTCTTTGAACTCACAACTTATCAAAATAAAAATGCCAAACTGGAAAAAACAACAACAACAAAAAAACATTCATTTTAAAACAATAAACAATTTATGATGTGTGGTGCACATACACTATTCCCTACATGCCTGTGTCTTGTGCTTTGCCAAATGTCCAAACCCTTGAGCTGCCTGCCTCGACCTGCCATGCAAATACAGTATTTGTCTACACAATCAACACGTTGTCATGTTGAATGCTTACACATCGATGTGGTTACCTTTTCCTTAGGAAAAAGAATAAACAACTTTACCATGCAAGGAGGTAATAGATATTGTCAACTTCAAATTCCTCTGAGGATGTTGGAAAAGTATATACTGGAACCCACGGATGTATGGGTTGATTTAGTGTGAGCTCGGAGCCCAACAGCTGAAGTAAAGGTAGATAGTGTACAGTAATGTCCTCAAAGGTTGTGCATAATACCATGCCATGGTGGATTCATGGACATGTACTTATCTAACGGTGGAGAAAGTTACCAGTGATGTCAGCTATGCTGTACATCACTGGTTCCAGTAATGCCTCTGATAGTTTTTGATTACCAGCTAATAAATAAACAATAAACAAAGAAATAAATGAACATATTTTATAGAACATATTGTGCCAGATGCTCATACTGTGTAGTATAAACATTCATGATGGTGCCCCATGAAAACTGTTTAAGTAGTAAATTCAAAAGACATCAAAGGTTCATTTAATGCTTCAGCTGATGAGAGAGAAAGAGAGAGAAAATCTATTCCTAATTTTGCCTCAGTTCAGCCAACTCTAATCATATTTTATAAAAAACAAAAAAACAAAACAAAAACAAAAACAAACTTGCACTGTATTCATGTCTTTGCATGGAGACATTATCCCTTTAAGGAAGCTTACACTACTACCACCATTTTGTAGTCATGTGGTTTGTTCTACTCAACCATATTATGCTTTTTGTTTGAGAGGGTAAATAAATAAATCAACTTTCAAAAGTTCCTCAGATTTACATGTTATCATATACAATATTTGAATTCTGTAAATTAAACACTTGTTAAAATGCCTCTTAAGTGAATTAATCAATAAGAGAAAGAACTCTTGTTTTTTTTTTTTTTTTTAAGACACACCTCAACAAAGCCAATATAATGCACAAATGACATGCTTTTGCATAGAAAAGGTGTAAACTGCATGGAGTTTGACAAATATGACAGCCCAGTAATTTGGGACTCAAACACGGCACACATTGACAATCTCCAGCAGAGTCACTCCAAACACTGTGAGATGTTGTGGGTCAATAATGTGAGTTCCTTCTCCAGTGTTGCTTTTTTCCCTGCACGCTGACGCTGCCTCTGCTGCAGTGTGAGCATCTGCCATGACAGCGTGGGTCAGTCTAGTCTGTGAGGTCCAGACACCATGACTGCTCTGTGCTCTGAGTTTGGACACCGATGCTGGACCTGCGAGACGACACGCTTTCGCTGTCCCTGCTCTCCATGGAGCCTCCATTCCCAAGTAGGCACTCCAGACTGGTGTGTTCCACGGCAGATGGATCGCCCAGTGGGATGTGGGCATCAAGAGCATCTGGCCTTGGAGGTCCTGAGTCCTGGGAGCAGACAGATGGCTGGCGGGGGAAGGTGGGCGGAGAGGCAGGGGTAGGGTGGATGGAGAGGTGTGGCTCCTCAACTTGGAGGCCGGTGATGTCCTGGATCAGGTTATGACCTTTTGGGTCAGACGTCAGGACACTAATGTCCCCTGTTGTGGTTTGTGCTGGATGGAGGTGGGGGTCAGAGGGCGGGTAGAGATGGGGGTAAGAACTGGATGATGGCGCCAACAGACTGTGGGTAGATGTAGGGGCGCTTGACAAAAGGCAAGAATATTCAGCGCTGCCACTGGGAGGCTGTAGGCACAAAGTGGGCTGGGACTGGGTTGTAGCTGAGCTTGCACTGAGAGGCCTATCGTCAGAGCCTTCATGCCCGACATGAGGTGCCAGACCTGGACTTCCACCCTGGAAGGCTGGGCTGATACCAAGGAGAGAAGGGCCAGTCCAAGGATGTGGGGTGGTGCTCCCAGATCCATGACATAGGCCTGGCCTGGGTGCTGAGTCTACAGGGAGGGTTGGGTAGAAGTGTGGAGGTCCTGGACTAGAGGACTGGGGGTGGAAGTGGCTTTCTGTCTGGGTTCCAGCTGCCCCACTGTAGCTCCAGTGGCCACCAGGGTGGAGACCAAGGTGACTGTGGCCCTCAAGGGTCCCAGGATCATGATGGAGGTGCAAGCTGGAAGCCAGGTTGAAGGGCATGCCAGTGTTTGGGGCTGAATGAGGGTTGGACACCATGTGGACACCATAAGGGTGGGAGGACAGGGCGCCCGTGTAGTGGTGCACTGCCACATGGGCCTGCAGGAGATGCATCATGTGGTGCAGGTCCTTGGTGAGTTCAGATACTTCCTGGTTTAAAGTCCCCATCTGTGAAAAGAGTGCATACAGTTTTGTAGTGATATAAAAAGACACAGGACATATTGTGTCCTACCTTGCATATCCTACCCTTAGCTTTAGCAAACAAGGAAAAGTCACCAAGTACGGCTTAAAAGTGCAGTTGACAAAAAAACTTTAACAAAGTTAGGCCCCCATTACAGAGTGACAAATTAATCAGTTTCTATCTTTAAGACTTTATCTCGGACTCCTGTCCAGATATAATTTTGTGATGACCTCCCAGTAGAGTACCAAACAATTCATAATCCTCTCTCTGACTCTAGGAAGCGGCTTCTTTCGCAGACCTGAACTCCACAGGGAGACGAAGGGAGGCTAACTGACGCAAATAGAGAGGAAAGTAGAAACATGGGAAACAAGGCAGCGGTACAAAAGGAAAAGGGGAGCAGAGAGGGAGAACAAGTAAAGCTGGGTTGTCATCAGAATTTTTTTCTCTTTGGATTGTTGAGTCAGCGCTTCAGACTTTTCTCTGCAATGCAGAAGCGCCCTGCTGATTAATTAATATCTACTTCAGACAACACCTACCTCGGTCCATCTGGATCGTCTTGCTGCACCTGCTCTCTATTTACATTCAAATTGGGAATGATACAGGTCACAAACCAAACACCTTATGCTTAATCTCACCATACTTTTTTCCCATTTAAATTTACAACCATGATTGATGATCTATAGTATGTGTGTTGAGATATATTTTATGTCCAGTAGATCCAAAATGGTGTGTATTTAAGGATAACTTCTGGACAAATCATAAAAAGGAAGTAAATATGAATGTATTCAGGAATGAAAATAGGGAAACACAGTTAAAGGATCTGGTCCTGAGAGGTTTTTATCCTTAGCCAGCAAATGAAAGGATGAGCGCAGGGATGGGAATTTTACCAGCTGAAACTACCTTTTTTTAATTTTTTTTTTTTTTTAATGTTTGTCCCAAACAGTTATTGTGATTTGGGCTCAGTAAGCTGTACTTTACCTTTTGGCTGAGCTGACTGATGCTGTGCTTGACCTCCTCTGTCTCCAGCAGCAGAGTGACACTGGCCTGTGTGGGTTCTGGAGAAATGAGAAGAAAAAACTCAAGTTGCTGACTTAGTAGGACAGAATTCATATGCACACTACCCAGGGGCTGCATGAACAATTAATGAGGTGTGTCTCTCTACGGACACTTAGTGAATTCAGTACTCAGAAGGATGGTAAGCATTAGAACAAGTTCAGATTAGATATCCCCCTTCTCTACTTTGACCTCAGAGGTAGACTGGGTTGCATTGTGGTGGCCACTCTTTGGACCTTCCAGTTCACCTCCAGCCATCTGGCACCCAGGTCGCCCACCTGCTGGCAGTCAACACACAGCTGGAGGTGGTTTGGCTTACCTTGGGCGCTGCCACCCGCACTGGCTTTGGGCCCGCTCTGCTCCACGTTGAAATGGAATGTGTGTCCATTGTCTTCAATGCCATCCACAACCCTGGCAAGGAGGAGTTGGGGGTGAAGGGGGTGAAGAGGGGGGAGGCACGGGTTAATGTAACAGTAGAGCTTTTTCAATTAGCGCAGAGCCAACAGAAGACCCAATGAGCTGCCATGAGAGCTGCTGCTGGCAGAGGCCCATCTGGGGTTAACATGAGGAGAAGAGCCTGGTGCCTGCCTGCATGGGAGGACACCTGAGCCCTCTGAACCACCTCATACGCATATGTGGCACTCACTGGGTGACCTAAGGATACATTATGAATATAGATGCCTGGGGCAGGTGGATAAGGTGATCTCTTCTAATGAAGTGCCTGCTGAAATATGTGATGCAATATGCAATAAAAGATCCACATTATCCATGTCAACTACATGGTGCAGGTTGTCGTATTATATGGTTTACTAATGTGACTTGAAGCTACCATACTGAGGGTTAATGTATTAGAATAATGTGCTGTGGTTCAGTCAGCTGGTGTCTTTTTAACAGGAAAAAGCCATTTATGAAAATCTTTTAAAGTCACAAAAAGTCTGACATTGAGAAACACAAAGAAAGTGGAGCCCATTGCACACTCTAATTCTGGATTCTTCAGCACCGCAGCCATGGTGTCTTCAGAAAAGGAAAGAGGGTTTTCAGGGATGAACACCCCAAAATGCTGTGCAACGATGCCACTGCAGGATTTATATAATGGAAGGGGCAGAGGTGGGGTTGCTTAAAAATCAGTGATGATATTACTGGGTCTAATTTTTTAAGTAAGCCTACTGGTACACCAGTAAGTAACCTATAAAAGTGCATCACTGTCCAGAAAGTAAAAGTAATGGAATTTTGATATAAGAACGCAAGAAAATGAAAATTCTGTAATTTCTTTTGATATTATTTAATAGGTAAGTTGTGATTTGGAGAGGTGAAAAAGTCATGCTTCATTTCACTGTGACATTAAAATGTTACATTAACTGCTTGTTTTCTGGTTGAGGTATGAAAATAATTAAAGTTAGGGGTTTTGCAGTACCTGGGACTGAGGTCTGGGGGTCCAAAGCAGGTGACGGTTGGGATAAGCAGCTTTGCGGGCTTCTGCTCAACCCCAGGCTCTTCCTGGGCTGGAGCTGAGGCTGCTGTGGTGATGCTGTGCTCTCGTTTCACCGGTGGCTGGGGGGATGGGCTCTGGCCCCGATGACTACGGCTGAGGTTTGGCGAGCGGCAGCGGCGCAGGGCGTTGAATTGGCGCAGCTCGTCGCCCAGCAGGTTCCCCAGGGAGGTACGGCGAACGGGGCTGCTGAGGCTGGGCAGGAGGAGGTTGCGACGGGACCGTGATGCTGGAGAGAGATGGAAGAACTCGTCAGCCTCTTCGCCTTTGGTCTCCACGATAGAGGGAAGCTTGTGTTCACTGGAGCCCCGTGTGCTCTGGAAAACAGGAAATACAGTACATGAAACATTAATAACCTCATGTCCTTTAGGGTGAAGTTAGTAATATTTGTTTATGCCACAAACTTGGAGTTCACAACCTGATGGGGCTTTGTGTTTCTCATAATAAAACACTATGAGGACTTTAAATACAATAATACTGTAATGCAAAAACCGGCTTCAAATTTGAAAAAAATTGACAAATTGCTGAGTAAACCACAATGTAATGACATATTTATTTTAAAAAGCTCCTGATTAACATTGATTACTATGTTTGCTCACGTCTTAATGAGTTACAGCTGTTGTTTATTTATTTATTTTTTAATCAGATTACAATAATCCTATTATATACAATCTATTACTCCCCAATCATGGCTGCATGTGTGCTTGTGAGTGAAAACAATTTTGCATTTTATATTAAATGGGATTTTTAATGACAGACCGAGTAAGCACTGTATACAGTATTTTAAAACTGAGAGGGTGTGGGGGTTTAGATCTGGCTGGCTACATACAGTAAGCAGTGAGAAAAGTAGCTCATAAGGTTTCCCATTAGGAGAGCAATTGACCCAGTTAGCGAGCTAACCCCAGGGACTGAAGCGCTCTCTCTGTTCCAAATGAGTTTCAACCTGTAGGGGAAGTCCTAGCATAAACCCTACCAGAGTTTGCACAAGCAACATGTCCCAGAAAAACAGGGGGGCTTTACCTTGAAAAGCCAAACACATGTCCACTAAAAGACCAGCAACTGTAATGCATATGAATAGCCCTGCCTATATTAAACAGCTGCTGCAACCGGGCCCTGTCTTTACAATATAGCTTGCAGGCACCTTGATGAAATGCTTGCTTTGTGGAAAATGGAATAATGATCGGGTAGACTGTTTACACTTATAAGAGAGAAAGACAGAGGATGTTGAAGTTGTACAGAACTCACATGGGGAAGCCTGGGTGACCTTGAAAACCTGGTGAAGCCCTGAAGTGACAGAAATAAAGAGGGATTACACAACACACAGATACAGACACACTGAAGGATGGAATTTACTCTCTGTTTTACATCCAGTGGCTCATTCAGGCTTTTTATTTTCATTATCATAACAAAACGGCATTTTTATATTTATTTTATATAAATCACACTTTCCTGATTCACCCCAACGTAAGTATGTTTTGTGTGATATGAGTGTTAATGTCAGCATTATGTGAAGCATTATGTGAAATTAATCGATCTCCAATCCACTATCGATAATAACACATGACACACAGCCATTGCATCCTTGCACATAGGTGCAACCCACAGACTTATTTACATTTGTTTAATTTGAAACAACAGTGTCAGAGGGGAATTACTAAACTGATCATAGTTTCAAGAAACTTCATACAAGACCAATCGAAGAGAAAGCACAGGCGTTAATGTGTAATTTCACAAAAAACAAATGTAGGTATGGTTGAAAAAGATATGTTTTTGAATGTCTCTCCCTCTAAACACAGATTAGATTTCACTAACACTATAGGTGAATGTTAAAAAGACACACTGTCTCAAAATAGTCACAAAATAAAGCGAATTCATGCATTACTTCTTCAGCTACAATAATTACACTGATTTGAAACACATATATAACTTTTTGTTAAACCTTGCTGTGAAAATGATAATCAGTGAGCAATAATGAAAACAGACAATTTCTCATCCTTGCAATTTCAAAGGTATCAATCACATTTTCACTTGTAAAATTTGAGAAACATCACAAGAGCCGTTTTGTATCCAGCCTACTGGTTCAGTGTTGGACCTGCTTCCCCACAGGGCAACATCTAAGCCAGTAGGACACACACAAACACACACACACACAAGCAGAATGCCATAATTGATTTTTTTTGCTGCGCTTGATAGATGTATGATTCCAGTGAGGGTTTTATCTTTCTGCTGGCATGTGGAGAAATTGCTAGCAAATTGCCATAATTACGATGGAACGTGAAAGCGTGATGGTGTGACACGCTCCCTCGTGTGAAAAATGTGTTTTTGCTTCCGACAACATGACTTCATGTATGTGACAACACGAGCACCAGCACGACGTCAGTAAGCTCCTTTGACAGGACACCATTTTAAAAAGGATAAGTGTTAAATTTCATTGTTTACTGAGGCATGCTGTATTCATTCCTTTATACCTGTGGGCTCTCAAACCTCATCAAAATACACAGCACTTGATCAAATAATTTTCTATGAATCACTCCGTTCTTTCAGTCAATCAATAATAATAATAATAAAAAAAAGTCGTCTTATTGGAAAACCCAACTTTGACAGTTAATCTTAGCTGTGAATTTTCACAAAACTCCAACAACTCTGGAAAAAATATATCCATACATACGTATTTATATCTCACAGGCCTTGACTGTACAGAATCTATAGCCGTTCCCTTTCTTGCAAAGACACATTTTTCTCATCTGTTAGTGGCTCTGCATGTGAAAAAATAGTCTGTTCAAGGCAAGGAGAAACTCTTTTCATAGAGGACAATACCCCAGAGCAAGAGGGGATGATTAACAAGCCAGCAAAGACTATTGGCACCAAGTGACATTAATTGAACATCAATATCAATTAATGAGGCTGTTATGCCAGGAGTGTCCCATATAGCAAAATGGGTTTGGAGCGATGTCACTGAGAGATATAATCCTGTCAGTCAGAGTAATTTCTGTTTGTGTGAGGAGACAGACAGATTTGTTTTCTGGAGCCTTTTACACAGTGTATATGCTGCCTCAAGTAGATTTTTTTCTTTTTTTTTTGTCATGGTTCACCTGACCAATGGACAGCTTGTCCACTCACATCAAACCGCTCAAATGAGGAGTTTTTAATGTTTGTAAAGTGATATGTAAAGTCTTTGTTTCCACAGACCTTGCCTTGCCCTTGCCTTTGCACTCTATGGTCCTGTGATGCTTGTGTCACGTGACACAATAATTACTTTGAAGTGTGGTGAACCACATGGCTATGCGTCAGTTCAGATTCACATGTTGTCAGATGGCTTGTTTATTCCCAGGGATTTTAAAATTTTTAATTATGTAGTGTCTTTCGATAATTACTATTGAATTATAATTATAATTATAATATTATAATCATTATTATCATAATAATGATCATAATTATACTTATTTATTCTCTGTTGTTGTCGGTAGTGGTTTTTTTTTTAATTATTTCATCATTTCATTAGTTAATCTATTTAGTTTGGTTAGTGTGCTCCACCTGAGCACACTAAGCTCTAACAGTGTTAGGTAGATTGATAGCAATTACTAGATTGGTAATGGTTGGTAAAGTATAGAGGGTTGGTTCTACACAGTACTTTGAGTAAAACTGTATGTATGTTCAAAGTCTGTTCTATTCTGCATTACTGTCTGTATAAACATAGAGGGTGGTTCCTTTGCTGCAAAATCATCATTTTTATTGGTAACTACAGAGGTGCAGGTGGTGGTGTTTTTTTATTGTCTTTTTTTTTTTACTTCCTCTCTTTAATGTTCTCTTTTCTTTAACTATAAAGCTCATTGCATTGGATTGTGTGAAATGTGCTATCTAACTAAAGTTTGGTTTCCATTACAAGATAAACCCCAGTCATCCATCCATTCCTACTTTCCTACTTTCCCTACTGTCTCATGACTGTGCACAGAAAAATCCTCACAGGCAAAGAAAGGGTGTGATCAGACGACGGGGAGATGGTCGGAAGGCATTCAACCCTGAAACCTTTTTTTTTTTTTTTAGAAAAAGAACTTACTTCAAAAACTTTCAGGAGTCTGTCATTCAGGTGTCTCCCATCAATACTGTTTTGGCACAAACTCATTCTCTTTTTACAGCACCTCCAGCTCATCTACAACATTAGAGCCCGGCTTATCTTCAGCTTCTCTATGCCTCCTGTATTCCCACCACTGGCTGCCTGTGGCTGCTCATATCAAATTTAAAACACTGGTACTGGTGTATTAGGCAGCTAATGGAGCTGCTGCACCCCCGCACCTCCAGGCCAACACACCGGCCTGTGCTGTGTGTGCTTCGGCACTACCGATCATTTAGCTCTCTCCTCCTTGTGGCGACACGGTCATTACTCCACCCAGCCTCGACTCCGGCTCCCCGGTGGTGAAACGACCTTCCTGCTCCACTCAGGACAACAAAGTCACTTCCTTATCTCCCGTCATAAGCTGAAATCTGCCCTCTTCAAGAAACATTTTATGCCCCTCTACCTCTCCCATATTTCCCTTGAATGAACACAAGCACGCACACACTCCTCATGCAGTCCTTTTTCAATGCATTTTCAACAGCTCAATAATAGAGTAAAGTGAACAACTGGCAGTTCGAGATAGCTCAGCGACGAAGGCCAAAAATCCTCATTGTCAAGCCACAGAAGCGACTAGACATTCCTGTTGCGTGTCTGCTCTAATGAGCCAGCTCACTTTTCTCTAATGTGAAAATGTCACTATATTGTGTCACTTACAGGCTACTGTAGCAGAAGGTGACAGGGAGTAAGATGGGGGTGTGTGTGTGTGTGCGTGGGGGGGGGGGGG
>OMLB01061370.1:0-12986 GCA_900302555.1 Myripristis jacobus
TTAGATCACCTTTCTTTCCCATTCTGACATTCAGTTTGGAGTTCAGGAGATTGTCTTGACCAGGACCACACCCTTAAATGCATTGAAGCAGCTGCCATGCGATTGGTTGATTAGATAATTGCATAACCGAGAAATTAGGTTTTCCTAATAATCCTTTAGGTGAGTGTATTGTATATATTGCAATATCTGAAATGTGCAATTACTGCTGTATTTTTCCATATATTGACATATATTACAATATATTGATGCAATATATAAATATATGCCAAATATATGATTCACCTATATATTATACCATTTATTACTAAGACATTTTCAATACATTACCATATATTTCATTTAATATATTGGTAAATATATTTTCTTTCCATAAGGGCTACCTCATCAAAAAAAAAAAAAAAAAAAAAGCATAATGCAGGAACTCCTGGAAACAAAAATAATCAGCATTAGAACTGGAGTTGGTTGAAGGCAATCACAGGATTCCTTAGTCTTGACCCAGAATCCTTTACTTGTCACATATAAGGCCTAGTAATTAATTACTTACAGTTTTTTTCTTTCATCTTTTTTTTCCTACATATCCAAGACAGGCAACAATTACATGGTTCATAACTTTGAAGTTTGATGTGTTGCAGGAAAGTATTGATTTCTTTGTGTTTATTGTGTGACATGACAGAGCTGCTAGAGTGAGCAGAGAGTCATGCAGTTCATGCATGTCTGTTGTAATGGTTATGGACCTGTTTTATTTTGTGAAGTCTAGTTTCATCCTTATTTTTTTGATGTCATTTCCTTCAAGTGTCCTGCCTTGCAATCAGCCATTCAGTATACACACCTCTACCGTCTCACTGGTAGGTCTGCCAGGTTGTCTTTGTTCAGTTTTGCAACAAGCTTTTCAGCCTTTTTCTAGTGCATTGCCCTTGTGTTTTTGACCTCTGCTTTGCCTTTTGGATTCTGATTTTTTTTTTTTTGACTTTGGATTGTACCTGGATATTGAATGGAAGCCTGAGCCTTTTCTGTACTGTGACCTCTCTAGGTGACCTCCTGCCTGACTTTGAGTAAACAGTTTGATTTTACGCCTGCTCCTCTCTGTGTGATCCCTGCTCTTGAGTCTTTTTCTGACCACCAGTTGTTGCATCTGTACTCTCTCAGAAAACTACTCTCTCAGAAAACTACTAAAAGCCCATAATTATACTTTTAGTACAATTATGGGCTTTGCAAGATGCTGGAATCCAGCATCTTGTCTCTGGGGTAGCACCCTCTAAGGTGCAGCTTTTATACCCTCGACACTGGGAACTTATTTGTCGTTTATAGAGTAGTTTATAGTCTTTTTCCTATATTAAAATTAATGACTAGAGAATTATATTATATTTTTGATATCCACAAATCTAAAACTTATTTCATTTCAAGCCTGCTCAACCACAGCCTACAAATTAAATTAACAGTACCTTATTTATTGTATTTGGCCTACCAAACACTATCTCATGATATTGTACCTTAACATTTAGAGGAAACTGTACACATGTGTACCTTTTACTGCTTGGGAGCATATGTACCTTTTTGACTCTGAAAGGTTACCTTGAGGGCCAATTATTAGCTCTAGGGGGAATATTTGTGTAGATTGTATCTTGGAGAACAGAAATGGACTCCTATTGTAGCCCTGCTTCTGACAGTGGAGCAGTAGTAACCCCTGCCCATTTGTAGTTTCAGAAATGTAACTGGTAACAAGTGGGAGGATCTATCTGGTGTGGTAGTCAGTCAGTACTATTGGTGAGAAATGAACAGTGAACAATGGAGGAGAAGAATGTCTAACAGCAGCATGCAAAAGAACATAAAATATTGACCCAGGAACTGACTGCAATGACATGCCAAATGTGTCAAAGGTAAAAGCCCCATATTATTACAATTCAAATTGTCTGTTACTTCTGATCAAATATGTTTATTGAAAACATTGCTATAATGTGATTTTGGTTGACTGGTTAAAGTTGATGCAGTTTCAATTTATTCTTATTTTACTCTTATTCATTCATTCTTTTTTAAAGGTGCTTTTAGATTAACTGCAGTAAATGCATCACAACTTGCATTTGATCCTGACTGGCTGGGTCCAATCAGGCCAGTTTCCATCACTTGAAGTGGAGAGCCTGCACTGAGCAGATTTACTGCAACAATTACACAGTGTGTGTGTACTTTACATGATACTGCTGGGTCATGAGTGCTTCCGGCACAGGAAGTGTAAAAAAAAAAAAAGAAAGAAAAAAGAAATGACTGTGTGTGAACAGAGCTACATAATTAAAATGCCACTTCATATGAATCACATCATGAATTATTGTGTTCATGTAATGAACAATCCCAAAATGTCTAGTTACAATAGCTTGCATGGGTTTTTAGCATACCATTTTCTCCTGATGCAGCTTTGCTAGCATTAGTGCTACCCTATACTTCCAGCTGTATTCCAACAGTGTTGCTACCTGATTCTGATTCTGACGAAAACTGAGGTGATATGGGCCTTCAAGTGTTGGTTCATATTTTGCAGGCTATTGGTCAATATAATAGCCTTATCAAATACACTTTTAGAAACTCTAAATACCGTATTATTTGATCAAAGAGGTAATCATGTTTTAACCTCCCAAATGTCACATTAACTATCAGTGGCTCGAACACTACTGCAGGTATGGTTATGTTTAGTGAGTGCCCTCAAGCAGAGGGACGTTTTTGAGGATTGTAAGTGGCATGCTATAGTTCCTTAGTGCCATCTGAAACAACTAAAGCAAATGTGTGTAACATGTTGATGTGTGTTGTATGTGTCTGGTGTGTTTTATACAGCTAAAACAGTCTTCGCTCAAACCGACCCCCAAAAAACACTGATACATATAAAATGTGTACAGGACATTGAAAACATAAAATCATGTTCATTTTATGTTTAACCACTTGTCCCTATCAAATTAGGAAAAGTCATTAAGTATGCAGCAAAAACTGATGTTGATCATGTAGTTGGAGGTGTTAAACATTAAATGGGGTCAAACTGACTCCAGTAGTAGGAGGGTTAAGGAAAGGATAAGTAAGGGTAAGGCCAAACACCAACTGAGAGCTAGAATGGACATCCCACATCAAAAATGAAAAGTTGTAATGTTATTTGTTGTACAACCTTAAAACCTACATTGACTGACTTGCCCATCTTTCCTCATTGAAACAGCTACTGCCCTGCTCAGTGCGACCCCATGTGTTCAGCAAGCAAAACACAGTTCTTTGTCTTGGCACCACATGACTTATCAGACAGCTTGACAGCCAGCCAGAGTCTGAACAGGAAGTCTGACCCAGGAGAGTTTTTGTGTGTGTGTGTGTGTGTGTTTTTTTAAGTCAGCTTGAGCCCTTTTATATTTGTTTTTACTGTGCAACTGACTGCGACTCCCTAAGTATCCCAATTACACAGCAGTACTGATTTTAAATCACCTAGTCAGTGTAAAACTCTCACTGAAGCACACTGGACCCTGTACCTGATCAGTTCTGATGGACAACCATAAAACAAGTCCAAAAAAAGAGAAAAAGGAACAAAAAGACATTTCCATATGTAACTGTTTTTTTTTTTGTTTTTTGTTTTTTTTTTTATTATGTGCACAAAAGTATTGTCAGGGAGGGTTCAGCAAAGAAAAAAAAGTGGAGTGAGTGGTCCCTTCCTTCCACCCAATATGCACTGGAGAGAGCATGACCCCTGTTTGACCCTTAACAGTGACTAGATGCACCACTACATTTGCACAACATTTACACCAGAGAGATGCAATCCCAACCCAAAGTTTAATTTTATGCCCAGAAGAAGAGGAATAAAATGTTTTAGACAGAATTCCTCCACAGTCATCAACCTGATAGTTATCAATGAGAAACAACCTGCAAAACTTATGTTTGACAAAAATCCTTCTGCTTGACTAAATAAACTGAATGGAATGTACTGGAAAGAAAAAAAATGTAAAAGCAGTGCATAAAACCACAATTCATATTTGGTAACACACGCACGCGCGCACACACACACACACACACACACACACACACACACACACACACACACACACACAAAACCCCAAAATAAAATAAGGATACATGGAAATACTGATGGTTACATACAGTTTTTAAGTATAAAGTACAAACCTCACATAAGAATGTGTTACCACAGTTTCAAACAAAAAGTAAGACTGTTATGTCAACATAAAAGTTATTTATTCAAATGTGCACATACCCAGTAAAAAGGTGTATGTGAATGGCAAAAGAGTTTGTCGGTTCTCTTTGTATCAGGACAAAGTGTGATGCAGAGGGCATGATGAAGAAAAAAAGTTCATCTTGGAATGTGCGCTTGGCCTCACCACTCAGAAGACACCAAGCTCAATGAAACTGAATCTTGATCATTTGTCTGAGGCTGGCCCCGCCCACTCTGTCTTTCCCGAACAGTGAGCGGTCCTGGGAAAGGGCCGGCTTCTATATGGCAACCTTGGAGACTAGCTCTTCAAGTCTGGTGATTCGGCGGTCTTGAAGGATTACACGGTCCCTGAGTGACTTGAACTCTCGCAGTACCTCTTCCAGTTTTTCTTCCATTTTCTAAGCAAAAAAACAAAAAAGTTCATTGCACAAAGGTCATAATAATAATTTAAAAATCCCCTTGAACTAAGTGTAACATAGCTGAAATGTCCTGATCTCTTGAACAAATTATTTGTCAACTGGTGAAAACAAGACTGAACCTGTTGGCCAGGTTTCTCACAATTAAGACCAGATTTGACCATATGATATGAGCTGCCATGCTTTTGACTACATACTGTATCTTATAATGTCAAACAAGCCCCATTTCACTCATGTATACAAGATTCCCATTAGTTAATAGCACTGGTAAGTGAAAAATAAGAACAATCTAGATTGAAATCATGATTAGTTAAAAAAAAAAAGAAAAAAAAAAGATCTTGGCCAGATCACCCAGCCTCATGTAAAAGGCACATTTGGTGGGCCAAACAACAGAACATTTTAAATGTCAGACACCTTGCATTTTAATATCTCTGAGTCAAAAAGTATCCAGGCTTGTAGCCAATTTTTACGTGCATGTACAGCTTCAGCATGTCAGTGAAAAGAAATGATGAATGATATGACCAAATGGGAACACACAGAGGACAAAATACCTTGACGTGCTCCACACATTTAGTGTGCTGAGTAAGGTTCAAAATTACTTAACGCTACAAAGCTATCAATCAGAAATAGTAAAAGCAAAAGCCCACTGGAATTATTTGAATAAAACCTTTTCTGTTCATATCTTTTGCTAATACTTAGCACTAAGGACAAGTACAACAACTAACAATCACACTACCCTCTAGTGGTGAACTGCTGAGAAAGCATCAACTTCATTACTATGTAATTAATAACTTCAAAATTTTAAAATATGTAATTAAATAATATGTGTAATTACACCTGACCATGATTCTATGTCCATATAAAAACCAATCCCAGTTTGACTGTAATTATTTGAGGATACTAAAGACAAAATTGAAGTTAACTGCATTTAGTTTTTATTAAGACTGAAGTTAGTAAGCTTTTCCCTACACTATAATTATTTACCTTATTTAAAACTACCAAAAAAATTCACAAATAATAAAGAAAGACAGAAAAAAACAGTGCTTAGTGCCCAAAATAAAGGTGATAAAATGCATTTTTGGGATCTACCTCATCATCAGTGTCCAACTTTGGCTCCTAATGCCTGACAGAATTATTGAATAGATGTCCCCATGTTCATATAAGTCATGATCATTCAGATGTTTTCTTGGAATCTTTGGACATTGCATCATTATATACAAACATTTCTCATTAAAAAAAAAAAAAGAAGAAGAAAAAAAAAACATTTTGAGGGCTGTGGAATATTTCCTTGACAAGAGAACTGTGACATCTCTCCCCAGCCACATTAGTCATTGTTATGGCCTCAATTTTGCTGCATATAGACTGCTTTCTTATTGTTGGGGGGGATTGTTATTACATTCAGAAACAAGGGGTGGCTGTGGGCTCAAAATTTGATCCTGACTGCATGTCTAGTCATGGCCTATTTAGAAAATGTGAACAGATGGAATAACAGACCTTTTGCTGATCACATTTTATTTTGGAAATGGTATGCTGATGATGTTGATGTATTTTTTGATGTTCATGTCTAGATGGTAACCCTCTCTCACATGCAGACTTGAACACTCTGCCCAAACCTTAACCTTAAGCCCTAACTCTAACCTTAAATGGGTTAGTTATGGAACGCAGTAGTGAGGTGAGATACAGTGTGCCTGTGCAGCATTTTTCTCCAAGTCAGAGGAGCACTTCATCTAATAGTTTGATTACAGGTAAAACATGTAAGATTTAACAGGTTGTGACATGCAGCTCTATGAAGTCTGTGTACCTTGTGTCCTGTGTAGACATGTAGATGGCATAAAACATAGTGTTTGCTCTTACAAAGCATGCTATTACAAATGCAAATAGATTTTTTTGTAAAAATTGAATAACTTATATCTACATGCTGTGAGTGATGACTTGTCTGGTTGCCAGCTGGTATTACATCCAGTAGATATGATGAGAAATAAAAGTAATATATTAGAAGAGCAAAATTTTAGGAAGTAGAAATATTGTCTAAAAAAATGTATCTGCATAGTTAAAGGTAAAAATATTGAATATGTAGATGATAAAATACATACAAAAGACTGTTTAGTAGTAAAAAGACCAGGAATGACATCAGCTTTGCACTTCAATGGGCAGACGTTTTTCCAAAATACACAATGGCTTATTATCAATGAATCATATGGAAACACTCACTATTGAGGATTGTGGAGAAGCTTGCTTCGGGATAAACGAGGGGGTCTCTGCTTTTGCCGCTGGCTTGCTCTCCAGGACTTTTTTCTTAACCACTCTATGATCATTTTTCTTCAATCCGGGGATGTAGCCATCTTTAAGTGACATAAGGACAGGGTATCCGTTCTTTCCAGCAAACCACTCCTCTGCCTCCAGGGCTGGATCAGGGCCTGCTGTGTCTGGGTAAAGGTCGTCCTGGAACAGATCTGACTGCATGGGTGAAGAAGAGTGTGAACATTCACAGGAGGACAGAGCACGATGCAGATAATAAGTGATGCAGGAGAAGGATTTGGTATATACAGTAGAAATGTTAACTTTATACCACAAATCTAATCAGATAATGTGTTGATAAGGGTGGGGAAAAAATCGTTTCACTTTAGTATCTAAATTTTTTCCTGATTTCTTTATTAGTGATGGGTATAGTATGAAACTAGACAACCTAAGGAATCCGTTGGTACCAATCTTGTCATGCTAGCTTCTTGGCAAGGGGACAGAATACTGCCCCAAAACTGGATGAAATTTTGGCAAGGGAAAAACTGGCATGGCCATTTTCAGCAGGGTCCCTTGACCCCGACCTCCAGATATTTGTATGAAAATGCATTCTCTGGGCACCCACAGGTCTCCCCTTTGCAGAGAGACCTACCTTATGCTAATGTCATGCAGTTTGGGCCACAAACCATTCAGTACAAATGTGTTCTTGTGGCCTGTTGTAAAATGGTGTGTTTGTGCAGACTGGGGCCTAAACAGTCTTAGAGTTACATAGATTGGGTCTGACTCTAAGGCTGAGACTCTAATCACAGCCTCATGAAACTTTATAACCTACTTGTGGAATTGCAATACATATCAAATGGGTGGCCAAGTATAGTGACAGTATCAAATTGGGAGATAAGCAGATTGTCCCAGCCCTAGTATTTGATGTAGCTGTACGTACCTTACGGGGGACTGTCATGGTGATTGGTTCACATTTTCTCTCATGTAGTTTATAAAACCTATAGTGAGAATTGACATAATATATCACTACTGCTGTGAAATGTAAAAAATACAAGAGCTTGCTCTGAGACTACTAACATGAAAACAATTACATCACACTGGTAGTACCTAGCAATTTCACATTTTTTGACATCCAGGCCTCTCTTGGGCATGTATCCCATGCCCCTCTGGGGCTCCTTGCTGGAGAAGGTGCTGAGGTAGTGGACGTATGGTGCCTCATCGGTGATTTCAAAATATCGGATGCTGCTGTCACCCTGAAGACCAACAAGGACAGTTCATAGAGGCACAACATCCAATTCTTGGTTATAACAAGAAAACTATAAACATATCAGTCCCCATTAGAAAAAAAAAACAATGTTGTTTTGAGGTAGAAAAATAGATGTACTTTATTGATCTCAAATTGGCAAATTTTTGTGTTCCAGCAGCAGGTTGTCCAGAAATTGCACAGGAAGTAGACTATGAGAAGCATACCTCTTAACACTAGAAGAGAAATATATATCTTTTGAAAAATAAAAGACAAGTAACAAAATAAACAGAGGATCAATAAAAAGAGTATAAGAAAACCTTTGCATAGGTGAAACACACACACACACACACACACACGCACACACACACACACACACACACACTCATCTGATGTCTATGACACTGATGGAAAGTGCAACATTTGTGCACCAAGGTAACAAATATTATATTGTTTATTTTACTGATACGAAGGTTAGTCTGACAATATACTGTGATATGTATTTGAAGTCATATCACTGGGCCCTAAGAAAGACAGACAAACATTATAGCAGCCGACTTAAGCCATTCAATATAATTTTGAAAATGCTATAAAAACAAATGCAAGAACTTAACTGTCTATTGATGCAACAACAACAGATGTTTTCTGTGGCAAGGTGTCTGTAGCTCACATAAAAGACACTCAGAAGATACATGGGTACTAAACATTCAAAGCAATGACATCATTTAATGAAATTTTATTCAGTTCAAATCAGTGACATCTAAGATATTGTGCCCGACAGACCAAGAGAAGACAATCCATAGTCCTTTTCCAATTTTTATCATTGAGACAAAAAGCTTGCTTACCTTTCCACACAGATACACAATGTTGGTGTCTGGGTCATAGAAGGGCAGCAGAACTCCATTGCTGGTGTCCATCTCTTGAATAGATAGTGGCTCATCCATGTTCTCCTATAAACGGAACATTTGAAAGGTTATACAGGTAGCAGTGTGTGCATTTGAAAGATGCATACATGTACTGGGCACTGAAAACTATGTTAGCAAGGTGGCGTACAGTTTTCCACAGGGCCAGCTGACGTTCGCTCATGCGGCTGAATCCAGTGGTGAAGATGTTTCCATTTGCTAAAAAGATGGCTCTCATTGGCCGAGCTCCCTCGTGGGCTTTGTCCTTCTCCTGAAGACAGACAGATTAGTCAAAGTGGACAGCTACTTTTCAGGGGTGAGGAGGATGTGTGCTTGAGTGGCACAATGTACAGCACCCCTGATGTCCTGATGTTTTCACTTACCGTCACAATCTTCTGCTTACGCGGGTCAATGACGCGGATCTTCTTGTCTTTGCAGGCGGTGCAAATGAGGCTGCCGTTGCGGCTCCAGCTGACACTAAAAATAACATCAGGGTGCATATCCTCCAGGTTGATCATGGCCTCTCCGGTGCCCACATTCCAAATGATGATCTGGTTGTCACAACCTAAAATGGACATATGTGGGATAGCCTGCATGACATAAAAAAGGGGCAGCTCTACCATGGTGGCATGGGGTGGCAGATGTCATGCTAAAAATAGGCCTTGCCACACCAGCTGCCACTCCAATTTAGGCAGTCTCACAGAAAAATGGCATTTACAAGACTGAAAATTCGCTGTCTGCGATAACCACTGATACACCCAGAATAAGCTCATTTTAACTTTTCACCTCTGAAGAAATTAGAACAATCACAACTGTGTCATGCTACCATATTTGGTGGGTTTGTGGTGTTTGCTCATTAACTGATGATTCCTTTTAATCTACACTATATTGCCAAAAGTACTCGGTTGTCTGCCTTCACACGCAAATGAACATGAGTGACATCCCATTCTTAAACCATAGGATTTAATATGATGTCAGCCATATGATGTATAACAGCTTCACCTCTTCTAGGAAGGCTTTCCACAAGGTTTAGGATTGTGTTTATGGGAATTTTTGACCATTCTTCCAGAAGTGCATTTGTGAGGTCAGACTCTGATGTTGGACAAGAAGGCCTGACTTGCAGTCTCCGCTCTAATTCATCCCAAAGGTGTTCTATCGGGTTGAGGTCAGGACACTGTGCAGGCCAGTCAAGTTCTTCCACACCAAACTCGCTCATCTATGTCTTTAAGGACCTTGCTTTGTGCACTGGTGCACAGTCATGTTGGAACAGGAAGGGGCCATCTCCAAACTGTTCCCACAAAGTTGGGAGTATGAAATTGTCTAACATGTCTTGGTATGCTGAAGCATTAAGAGTTCCTTTCACTGGAACTACGGGGCCGAGCCACCCTGTAAAATTTCCATGCCACCCTTTAGTACCCCCATGAATATTTCATTAGATCGGGCCCTGAATGTAAAGCACTTCAAATAAATTTGGACACGTATTTGCAAAGTACAGCAACAGAATACAATTTGTGACATGCTTCATTAGATTTGGAGTTCTGTGGTGCCTACTGGACAAATGGAACACCAGTTACCCCAACGGTGTGAGGGCACACAATGTGTCAGAGCCATAGAAACATACCTGCACTAAGGAGAACGTTGTGAGCGCTGGGATGCCAAGACACAATGCCAACCCTCTTAGAGTGGCCCTCCAAAACCACTGTTGGCTCTGACAGGGGATTCTCCAGCCCATTCTCAGGGATCTGCCAAATCTAAAGCAGACAAACAAGTTATTTGTGTAAAAAATGCAGTATAACTATAGAGAAAAGAAAAATTGTTAAAATAGTTTTTGCATTTCTATTAAGTGTTTCCCTCTACAACATCTCTTTCCATAGCTACATGGATGATACACAGCTATACCTGTCATTTAAACCCTCAGACACCAGTAAACTTGCTTCATGACATAGTTGCTTACTTGACAGACACAGTTGGATGTACCAAAACCTCTCAAAAAATGTATCTCTGATAAGACAAAATTCTCATCATTGGCCTTGCGCATGTCTCACAACCACTCCTTGCCCCCTCACTCCCAACATAAGGTTAGCAACAAAAAATCTGGGTGTTATCCTGGACTGTAACGTGAATTTGGAGCAGCACGTACAAAAAGTAGTCCAATCATGCTTTTATCAATTAAGGAATATTTCTAAAATTAGATCAGTTCTGTCCTACAGCAACACAGAGAAAATCATAGATGCTCTTATATCGCCTCAATTATTGTAATGTCTTGTTTACTTGCCTGAGCACTCAAGCCATGGAGCAGCTCCAATTAGTTCAAAATTTGGCAGCCAGACCTTTGACCACAACAAAGCTTTTTTCACATATTACTCCAATCCTGGCCTCGCTGCGCTGGCTTCCAGTCTCTTTTAGAAATAAAGTGCATTTAATCACATACAAGGCTCTGGGTGATCTGGGGCTGGAGTATGTAACTGAGCTCCTCACACCTTATAGTACGAGCAGGCCACTCAGGTCTGCCAGCCTGGGTCTTCTTACTATTCCAGAGTCCAGGCTAAAAACAAAGGGTGATGGCGCCTTTTCAGTTCTGGTTCCTCGGCTCTGAAACAGCCTTCCACTGAGCATCATGTCAGCTGACTCCGTGGCTGCTTTCAAATCTCGTCTTAAAACTCACTTCTACAGGGCGCACCGGTGGCTCACTGGTAAAGAGCGCGTACCATGTACCAGGGCTTAAGGCCCGTTTCCACCGAATATGTTCCTGGTAGTATTTGCAGGGCAGGAACCACTACAGGAACGTCCTCTCGCTCGGCCCTCTCAACTGCTGTGTCTCCACCGAGAGGAAGGTTCCTGTAAAGTTACCGGGCTCTGGATGTGATGTAATCGTTGCGCATTTGACCGGGCGACAAAATGCATGTTGTTAAAAAAGCACGTTGTTAGTAGAGGTCGACCGATTAATCGGTTTGGCCGATTAATTGGCTGCAATTTTTTTCCACAGCGCCATAAACTGCTACTTCCCTGCCCTGCTCTCTGTCTCACTGATCACTGAGGGGCGGGGCTGCTCTTCACACAGAGAGAGAGCATGGGAGAGAGAGAGAGACGGGGCGTGTGTAGCGGCAGCAGAGAGAGGAGAGAAGTGACCCAGGTGGAGTAACTCGATGAGACGACGACACGCGTTATTGTAAGCGCAATAAAACCTTCACGAGTTGAAAGTCAACAAACATAACCTCCTTGGCGGAGGCAATAAGTACCACTTGTTCAACAAGCATAAACGTGCATCATATTTCAGCATAAACAGCGACATTTCCATGGGCATGTTTTACATGACCACAGTGTTTGTTAAGCTAATAGAGTGGTGAAGTCCCGCCCACCCACTTCCGGTACATGGGTCCTCAAAAGCAAAAAATTATGAATGCGATCCAATGGGTAGATAAAAAATATTTTCTGGTCCCTTTTGAATTGTGCCATGGATTTCACATATGTTGTTTGTAATATTTAAAGATAATTTTTCACACAAAGAAGACTACAATTTAGCGCGAAGAATATTGATAATGTTAGGTTTTGTGTGAGCCCGCTTTGTGAACTACAACTCTTCGCTGCTCTCGGTGCGAATGATATACGTCACCACCCGCACTGGAAGCCTACAACAGACATGGCGATTTCTCTGCTCCGCGCTGAGTTTTTGAGGTTTCCGAGTTTTTCCGCCCGATGGCGGGGTCCGCTCGCCCTCCCGCCCGGCCCGGCGCTCCGTCGGCCCTCGGAGACGCGGACAATCGGGAACAAAACACACCGGCAGCTTGACTTGAATCTGGATGGAGAAGAAAGGGAGGGAAAGGGCGATGATGTGACGTCACATACGCGACACAGCATGTAGTCTTTCTAATTGTGTTTTCTCAACAACATTTAACTGAACAATGGCGCAATAAACGCTCAAACCCTTGACATGAAAAATTGTTATTTAAGCCTATAAACAACATTTGTGTAATCCATGGCATGATGACGGGGGGGATCAGAAAATA
>OMLB01061386.1:0-27324 GCA_900302555.1 Myripristis jacobus
CAGTGAAATGCCTTATGAACTAGTGCCCAAGGTAAATGCAATCATGTTTTTGGAGTAACATATCACATGTAGTAGTGATTGTATTAATGTGATCACAAAACACAAGTTTACACAAAACAATTGAGTGACTGGAAAAAAATATCACAAACGTTGTTCTGCCAAGGTGGCAGATAGAAGCGGCATCCCTGTTTGTGCTAAGCCCCGTGCCTTTCTGCAATGTTGCATCATAGGACACACACCTTTTGGATAAACTGTTTGGTCAGTGTTGACTTGACCCACGAATCTGACCAGCCTCCCTGCCAGGTTTCATGATGTCACATGGATGCTTTTGGAAACTATGGTCCTAATTGTGCTAAGCCCCTTTCTTTCACTCACCCCTTTGAGCCCGTTTGGCAAAAAAGTTCATCACTTCTCCGCTGGCCCATGATCACCCTTCTCACCAAGTTTCATGCAAGTCTGTCCAGTACTTTTTGAGTGATCCTGGTGGACAGGGGGCAGACGGGTGGACAGACAGACAAGAGCAATCAAATAACCCCTATGCTTCAAAATCTTCTACTCAAACACCAAATTTCTTAGATACACACATTCAGATTCACAGAGAGGCTACCTGGTGAAGCATTACATTGATATAACACATGTGGGGAGGTATGAAGCTTGGCAAATTTTCTTATTAAGGAAATAGGCACAATAAATTATAAACCCACTTTGTATCACCAGCAAATTAAATAAGGTTTCATCAATGAACAACAACATTTCAAAACAGGTATAATACACAGGTGCATAAAGTGCGTCTTTTAACATTACATAATGTTAACATGTTAACACCTAAGAAACTCACAGAAACCTGTCATTCAGTGGCACACACACCCCTAAAATTTTTTCTGTGTAATCCTCCTCCCCATATATCACACATAGTGTAGCTGCATACCGGTTGCTTCTACTGAAAGCCTACTGATTTGCTGATTCAAAGTGACATTTCACACATACGGTCTCCAACCTGGTTCACTGTGTGCCTCAAGGGATGCCTTCCCCAAACGTGCGTCACCTGTCCCTCTCCATTAGAGTCTGTCACGTCACTTATGCTGCAACCCAGAAGCACACAGAAGTAATACTGGAGATGTGGACTTCAGCACAAGTGTGGCTTTGCAAGAATCTTTTTTGAATAAGATTGTCTCAAGGCCTGGTGTGTGTGTGTGTGTTTGTGTGTGTTTGTGTGGAGGAGTGATATGCTATAAATGAAGACGCTCAGATTTGAACTCATAACATTGCATATACATGGTATGTGCCTCAGCTCTGACTCATGCACTATACTGTGTCTGTATACAGAATTTAAACATAAATCAATAACAGAGAAATAATGCCACTTCATGGAAATACAAGAAAGAAAATGCAATGGTAGTGTGGCACCAAATAAGGATAAAAATGAAATATTTAAATGAAAGAATTTCAGGATAGATTTTGAAGTAGCTTGGCAGATTGTGCATCATCTGGAGTTTCAGTCCATCAAACAAGCATGTGTTAGCTGTGCTATTGCAAGGTTTTCTCGACACACTTTATGCATAATTTCCTGTTTCCCCGTCTACTTTGGTATGTTGAAGGATTGAAAAAAATGCATTTTTCAAAGAGATGCTTTTCATTTGCCAAACGGGCGAGGCAGATGGCCGATGGCCGCCCACCCTGATCTAGGTGCTGCTCGAGGTTTTTTCCCTGTTGAGAGGTTGTTTTTTTTTTTCCTCACCACTTTCGCCGTGTGCTTGCTCAAGGGGGAGATTTTGGTTCATGGGATGAGCCAAAATCTGTTGCGTCTCTGTAAAGTGTTCTGAGATGACTTTTGTTGTGATTTGACACTATGCAAATATAACTGAACTGAAAGACTTGATTTATAGCAGTATTCCAAACAATATCTAGCTGTTATTCCTCAAACACCAAAACAATGTGGCAGAGCTTTTGAATGTGCACTTATTGCAAACCAGATAAGAGTTCAAACCACCCCTTTAATCATTGAGTACAATTGAATACATTTAATATTAGGTTACTACACAATTCAACAAAATTTAGACCATTTGGGTCTGTATCTTAGCCATTAACATATCTTGTTGCTTGATCTACATTGACTGTCTGGGTGTAAGACTGGGCCAAGTGTGTGGCCTGTGTGTGTGCTGTTGGAGGGTGATATCATGTGATTATGCATGCTGTGATCTCTCCTACATATCTTGACAAGCAGATCAGTTTGATGAGAGAAAAAAAAACATACACACACACACACATGCAGAGGGAGACAATTGAAATATGACTCATCCATTATTTTTCTGTGGTTATATTGTCTGAAATCTCTTGTATTGTCAACATTGCTCACTGACAGGATGTTGAAATACTGAGCCAGCTGATTTGAACAGAACCAAAGCCACGGGCATAATCTGGTAATGATTGTATTACCCTGCCTCTTCCTGTAAAACTAATCCTGTCTGAATTGTGCCAGCGATGACAAAGATGACTTTGTTATTGACTCGAGGTGTTAGCTTACAACTAGCTGAAGAAGGCATTATCAAAAGAAATTATCAGTCAACATATGCAAGGTCACAAGAGACATAAAGGCTGCACCAAGGAACATATTAAAAGACGGGAAGGACAAAATGTCACTGCACAGTCTGCGCTGGCCCAAGTTGAAGCAGAGTGTGGAAACTTTCAGCATAGTTGACATATATTTTTAGTTTTGCAGGTTATTACCCCAGTCAGGTGTCAGAATTACTGATAATTTGGCAAGAGGGTACCCAGTGGAGCTTTCTTTGTAAACACATACTCACTCACTTCAGGGCCCATAAACATGATGAATTCACTTCCTACATCAAAAAACATTTGCAAAGCCTTATTCTGGGATATTTTTAGAATATGTCACCCCTTGCTCTTGGTGTGCTGAAAGTACATGGGACAACAAACAGGGACCTGGTTTTCGTACTGTGCTCTATAGTCCCACTAGTAGTCACAAACTACAGTGGATACCTTTCACAGTATGTTGTCAAGGTTAGCTAGAGCTGGGTTTTATGCAAGGCTATATGCAGCTGTTGGACACACACTCTGTGTTTTGAGACCAGTAAGAAGGACAGTTAATGCACATATCGGATAAAAATACACCTTCCTACATTATGAAAAGTGCATTTTGTTATATGGTCGCATCTTTGTCCTGTCAAAGTTCAAAGTTCAGCATTTTTGATGCCTGACCAGATATTTTTCTAAGTCTGCCTCATTATTAGTGCCAACAAAGATCGGCACTAATTTAAATTTGGAATGCTGTCGATATGTTGTTTTATTCGCTATTTGCGTTGCACTAGCAAGTTTGCAAAAGGTCAATTCATACTTTGTGTGCCTGCATGTCTGCGAGGGTCTGCTTTAGTCCTGTCCTGCGTTCCAATACCCAGACTACCATACTATTTATTAGGCAAAAAAAAAAAAAAAAAAGAATTAGTATGTCCCAATACATAGTATGTCAGATGCAGTATGCCAAGAGTACCAGGAGTGTTCTAGTGTTCGACTACATCCGGTCAGATTTCGCAGTATACATTTCAGCATGTTTCCCTGGCCATTCTGACCCGCAATCCTTTGGGCAGCGGAAGTTACGTCGCACTGACTGAGCAGCGTGTACAAGCCACGCCCACATACGGAAGACAACAAGACACACACATTGCACTCACCTCAGTCAGTGACAGAAAGACAGAAGATAAGAAATATGACAGACGACAGCGCAGTATGAAACAGCACCGGCATTTTGACGACATTCAAATGTGGTGCTACAGGCGGCGGTGGAAGTGAGCAAGAAGGTCAGAGTTCAGGGATGATGTATGTGATGTATACTACACTACATACTTTGTAAGGGCAGCTGCAGTACATACTAAAAGTAAAAAGTAGAAGTATGCAATTTGGAATGCAGGGCTGGTTTAGGATAGTTGGCATCCGCCTGTGTCCACAAGGTGCCGGGTGGACCCCTCTATGAACGTCCACATGCAGCTAAAAATTGTGACTGTGCAGTCCGTACACAAAGCAAGTGTGCCGACTGTGTATGCTCTGGATGGATCACCCTGTGTTCCTGACAGTAGAAGGGGATTGTTACACATTCACACACATGCACACACATACACACACACACACACACACACACAGAGCATGCAGAGGTGAGAGGACAAGGTGATTGTTTATGCCGAAGCAGAATGATTTTTTATGAGCTATAGATTGCCATTTATGGGAAAATACACTTTCAGCTGCAAGAGATGTAATCTAGATTGCAGCATTCCCAGCAATGAATTGTGGTTTTGGAGGCATGTGATACACACTTGCACTCTCTATGAGCTTGGACAACTCTCTCTCTCTTCTCTCTCTCTCTCTCTCTCTATCTTTCATCACACACACTTCTGCTCAGGAAATGCACATGCGTGGAATGTCAGACCAACATGGACCTTCAGTTGTACTGAATGAAACCACACGCACGTCCGTATGACCCGTGCAAGTCCGCAGTTGTCTGCAATTTCAGCGCATGGAAAGTATGTTCAGGCCTTAACATCACCTTCACGTGTCCTTTTGGTAAATGTCAGGAATTTACACAACATACACCATTAATGTATTGTGCACTGCTAAACAAGTGCCAGCGTGACAATTTCAACTGAATTTTCACTGTAAGTAAGCAGAAGTTTAGTTGGCCAGTCACCAGCAGTAAAACAAGAGGCAATGAGAAGACCAACACTGTGCACGTAAACTGGCTTATAGGACTGGATGTTATCCTGTAGCGGTCTCCCTGCTTACTGCATCTGAGTTGAAACATAATAAATATAATGGAGGTAATAAAAACATAACTATTCAAAAAACATAAGAAATGCAACAAATAAAAAAACAGATGAAAGGAAACCGACACATTCAGCAATTGCCGCATTTTAAGCTGTCCAACTGTTGCATTAAGCATTTCTGACATACAGTACGGGCTTCATATCCTACTTTGGTGGGCTGACAACCAGCAAGCTGATTTGTTCACCACACTGTGTCTGAAAAGTCCATAATCATAGGAAAATGACCAGCTAAATAAATCAAAACTGCTTGTCAGAAATGGAATTTGAGGCCATAAGAGAACAGAAACCCTGGCACGTTAGATCTGTCAGCCATCATGACAAATAGTGTGTGCAGGGGAAAAAAAAAAAAAAAAAAGAATGGCGCCAAGAAAAATTATTTGGTGTTACTCATTTCTCTTCAGACTCTATGTGGTGGTTAGCTGTCGAGGAAACAAAGACCCAATCGGTGATTTCCCCCTATTTCCCACACAACAACAACAGGTCATTTGTACAAACCAATTCACCGTCATGAAACCTCTTTTGACTTTTCACATGTAGCCTCCGGGGAGGCATAGAGCTGAGTCAAGATGCTCTGCACTTGGTAAGATGTGTTGTAAAATACATTTCATACATTTTTTAGCTTGCCTTGGTGTCCATTGTTGGTGAGTGTCTATAAGGCTTTTCCATTCAAGGTAACCTCACTGTTATTTCTGTCACTGTCAACTTCAAAGCAACTAACAGCAAAAAGAAAAAAACATTTTTGAGACATTTAATCCAGAACCATCATGATGAAATGCAGCTTTAAAAAAAACAAACGAACAAAATATTTATTACAAATTTGAGAGAAGTCAGGATCTCCAAAATCTGTGGAGGCACACACACACACACACCGAGAGAAGCTCATTTAAGGTAATGCTCCCTGATAGCATGACTGATATTTCGCTTAATTTGGCTGGATGCTAGGGCTAAACAGAGAGACGCTGTGTTTGCATTCGCGACACTTTGTGGTGGAGTAACATTCCTCTTTCCAGTTCAGGGAACAGAGAGGCCTTTTGATGGATCGTGCATGTGGTAGGCAGAAAGAAAGACACGTGCGTGCGCATACACAGATATACGTGCACCCCCTCCACACACACACACACACACACACACACACGGATGCACAGCGACATACAGGATGAGACAGAGAGGGGGAGCTTTTACTGACTGAGACACTCTGCTTTTTCCGAGAATGTGCAGATGAAAACAGCACTTCAGTGTTAACCTTGAAGCACTGAGCAGCACTGCCTTTAGAGTATGTGAGCACCCAGATGGACCACAAATCAAATTATTGGACCTGCAGGCTGGGAGTAAAATTGCCTCCCTTTCTCCCTCTTTATTTTCATGAGTAAACCTCCATAGATTATGTTGACAGAATATTAAAGAGGATGGTAAGAGAAAACGGGAAAAGGTACATTTATCTACCTCTCCATCTTCCACTCAAAGTTTGTCCTCCTTTCTCCGTGGGACAAGTGCATTTGAGGAAGACATCCAGGCAAACAAAGTCTCACACTTATCTCTCTGCAGCTATAAATTTCGCATTAACACAGTATATTGTACAAGGGGCATTTTCCCATTAAATGTGCGATCTTTTACAGATAAAGCCTCCTTCTGTCATATATCAGTGCAGTAACACACAAATCAGTGGCTGCAGTTGGACGGCTCCAATCGTTATGTCGGTTTCAGTCCATTTGTGTGTGAATTTGGAGGAAATCTAATTTTCTGGATTATAGTTTCAAGGAGTATGTAGATAAAGATAAAGAGATCTCACCAGTGTCTGGCATACACCACGACCACACTTGAGATACAAAACAGATAGAGCAGTAATGTCCCACAATTCATCATTACCTCTAACATTAATATGATTTTTCAATAGATTTGGTTCGAGAGATAAGAAGCTGGGATGGGCTGGAGCCAAAATATTGCTATTAAGCACATTGGAAATGGGCTTTTGCCACTCTGACTAATGTGATCCAAGTGGAGCAGCTTTTGATTTTTATATGATTTGATGATAATGAAGAGGCCGCATCCTCAAACTACAAGACTGAATTTAATCAAGGTACCTGAAATTAAACAACTCAGCCACCTGATATCATGAGTGAACTCAGACAAGCACACATCCTGATGGTGAGAAATAATTATAGTCCTATAGTTATTCTGTATGACAAATTATCCTCTTCTGACTTATTCTCTAATGTACTTAATCTCTCAACTCTTAGATTGTTTATTATGGTGCACCTTTGTTTTGGTTTCATTTTCCTTTAAACCAGCAGAAGCAGAGAGGGGTGTGAAACCCTAAAGTCTTATCATATTCTCTCAAAACTGGTCCTATCAAAAGCCAGACTTATCTTGTACGATGTCCACATCTCTTGGCACTAGCAGTCATTCTTGGGCAGATAGTTGACCCCCGGTTGCTCCGCTCTGCTCCACTCCTCAAGCCTCCCTGAGGTGTCTCTTGTCTGTGATTCGCCCTCTTATCTCCACAGTGCATACAGTGAGGTAGACCGCACAGACACAGGTCACAGGCCCAATCGCATCCGCACATCTGAATGAATTATTCAAATTGCCAAGGGCAAGGGGTGCATACAACTATTTCCACCCAAGCAATAAGAATGGTTGGTCAAGCAGCAGTCATTGCAGGACTTAAAAGTTTTAGATCAGACAAAAATGTAATTCGCTCACTTAGTGACTCACTTAGCTGCTTTCTATTGTGTAACGCTGCAACAGAGGCACAGTGACCTTTTCTGTCTGTGTTGTGCGCCATGCAGTTTAACTTTTAACATGAATGAAAGAGGCCCAACCTGGAATTGGATGTTTATAACAAGATGTGACCATATCTCACCCATACTGTCTCAGACATACATCTACATGCAGTCATTCCTTCAACAGTATCCTCCTGTCCCAAATTTGATTTCTCACCACAAAGGCAGGAACCAATAGCAAGACCGTACAGTTGAACTTCTAAGCTGGCAAACTGTCCCCTTGGACTCACCACTGCACTGCACTCTCACATTCTAACACCCTGAATTTTCAGAACTACATGAATAATCTAGTGATTCAATTTGACTTTCAGATCAAAAATAACTCTCCTCCAACACTTGCTGCCTTACTTCACACTACACAACATAGACGGGAATGCATCACCAGATCAATTTCATATGCGCCGGCTTACAAAAACAACTATGAGATCATTTTTTCATTCATACACTAACGTCTGAAATGAGATCCTGTATTACATAAGATCAATGACCTCGCCTGCACACTACAAACAGGAATATAAACACTATCTGATGGAAGGGCACACCTGTAACCTCTGATTTCAACTCACATAACCATCTTGTTCGCACTGCCCTCTCCCTGTTTCTGTTTTTTTTTTTTTTCAATTGCTTTTTTTATCTACAGTTTATAACTGTGTCAGGTCAGTTTAAATGTACCACATTTTAACACTTTAATCTTTTCCCTCATGACAATGGTAAAATGAAATGAGATCACAATGAGTTGTTGCTCATGTCATTTAAATGGGTTATATGGAGCAGATTTAGCCTCCTGATTGTAATAAAGTGCATGTATGTGTGGAGGTGTTGACATAAGGCAGCTGAAAAAGACAGGCAACAGCACCGCTGCCTGAACATCACAAATGCCAGTGCTAAAGGTAACAGGCTGGAAATCAATTACATGGTTGGCTCACCTAATTGATATCCACCTCAGCGTGAAAACAGCACCCTGAGCAATATTAAGGTGGATGCATGCCTTTAAGAAAGGCCTATTTTATTCAAGACGCCCAAATAATTTAGACCGAACACAGAAAATGCTACTTAAGCATATCTTAACTGTATTTGTGATTAGGCTGTACAGGATGACACGTCTGTGTTAGCGGCCTCCTGTGTCCCAGGATGATCTCATTTTAAGGGGCATTGTCAAATTGTCAAATAGCCAAGGAGAAAAACACCTAATTTTTAATTTTCCTTCAAAAAACTATGTTGTTCTTATCATTTACTGACAGCTTGGACAACTAACTCTTTCTCTCTCTCTTTCACACACACACACACACACACACACACACACACACACACACACACACACTCAAATAGGTCGGGGTTAATTGCCAAGAGTGGTAGCAGTAGCAGCAATTATAATTTCACATTTGCAGAACATCCGGTGTGTGTTGGGAGTGAGGTTACAAATTTTATCATGCATTTTTCCGCTGTCAAACGGTAAAGCAGTTTGTTGACAGAAAGAGTGTCCAATATTTGCTGTAATTTACAGTCTAAGAGGAGAGTATAGTACAGTCTAATGCACACAGGACTGAAATCATCTGTCACAGCAACTGTTTACTGTAAGCAGAGAGATAAAGGTATTTTTCCTTATTAAGATGTCAAGAACACGTGTGTGTTGTTTTTGTCAGGGGTGAATCAATCTCACATGTGAATGTTGCAATGATAGATAGACAGATAGATAGACAGATAAGAGTATTAACTGTCCTCCAAAGCCTCCAGCTCTCACATAACAAGACGATAACACAGCACCACAAAATACATTCTGCCACAGACAATATTGTGCAATGCAGTGCTCTAGTCATTCTTAATCATGTCTGTCTGTCACAAATATCACTCACTTGGAAGCGAGCGCTGCCTTACCTCAAAAAACCTCACATTCGTGTTGAAAAAATGTGAAAAACAGCTCTGCGCAACTTGCAAGTTGACACACATATTGTAGGTAATCTAATCAAGTGCAAATGGAAAGTTTCAACTGCATGTTTGCTAAAATCACTGTTTTGCTCTAATATAACCATTTAATCATAATAACGAAATCTGTTCCATGTTCAAAGTTGGAAGAGGTTTTTGGTTCAAGTTGGTATTAACTGGTTTATGTGTAAGTAGGCCTAATATGATTTCTTGCTCCCAGCTGTCAATCACAACCACCAACCAACAGATCTGGTTTAGAGTGCGGATCAGGACACATATTTTTGTCCGACCCGAGCCTGAGAGCAAATCTGAGCCAAGGCATTCTTTTTTTGTGTGTGTGTCCGAACCCAATTTGAGCCCGAGATTTACATTTACCCGCCTGAAGTAGCCTAGGTGTTGCCTTCAGCGTTGTCGCGTAAACTCCAACACTGCACAGGAAGTTGCCCAGAACAGACAGTAGTTCCGTTATTTTTCACCAACATAAAGCTGATGTAACTGAACCCAAACATAATTTCAAAATTTTTGTTTGTATCCACACTCTAATCTGAATGCAGCTGAAAGGTATGGTGTCTTTTATGTGCACAAAATTTAATGGCTTTATGTTAATGTAATTTACTTTATGGTAATCAAGTTTCACAGAGCAGTTTTTCTCATTTTTTTTCCATTGAACATTGAAAGAGTTGAATCAGCGTGGGCCTTTTGTTCACAGCAAATCAAAGAGTTCACCTTGCCAAAGCCACAGCTGTAAACATTCAACTGATGTCACAGCGTTGGCAGGAGAGTTCATTTATCAACGGACACATGTTTTCACAGGGAGATGAAATAAAATGAATTGTGGAAATAACCTTGTGGCTCTTGATTTTGATTCAAATGTACAAAGAACATTGCTTAGGGAGGAGTTGAACTTTAGCAGGTTGTTGGGGGCTTTGCCAGAATATTACTCAATAACTTTTTACAACACACAGTAAATTACAATCAACTTAACTCACATCTAATTACCTAATATTAACATTAGCCAAGGAGAGGCTATGTATTAGCTTCCAATATTTTTTAAATAACTTAAGCCGCAAGCTGATGATTTAATTAATGTTGCGCCTAAACTTCAGTGTATCCTTTCATTGTTGCTGTGAGCCGTGCGCACTGTGACAGAGAGATACACCGAGCAGCCAGGTGATGGTTTTGTCACGATGGAAGTTTCACAAAATCATTCAAACAAACTCTTCTGACGACATGGTGATGACTTCAGTCGAACGTGTACAGCTGTTTCCATGGGAAGGTAAGCCGAGCAGAAATACTCTGATTTGACTTGAAACAAAGGCCCACAACGGCCTGCGCCAGTTCGACCCATAAAATTTCTATGATTTCTTCAGCGAGGGTGGGAGTGAACAGCGGTAAGTCAGCCTCGACTCTGAAGCCACCAGAACATTTTTTATTTTATTTTATTTTATATATATTTTTTTGGCTTTTCTGCTTTTTTTGACAGTCACAGTGGAGATAGACAGGAAAGGCAGGGGAGAAAGAGTGGGGATGACATGCAGCAAAGGACCTGGGGTCGGATTCGAACCCCGGTCGCTGCGAAGCCCTGGTACGTGATACACGCTGTTAACCAGTGAGCCACCGGGGCGCCCCAGAACATATTTTATACACAATTATGCTACTGATATTTGATGAACAGATACAATCGTTACACATTACAAGTGTACAGATACAGCTGTTGATGAGCTGCCAAAATATGATTGGTATGGTCCAATATGAGCTTGTCAGTTGTTTAAAATTCACTTATTTTAGAAATTAGTTTTTTGAATTTAACCCTTCAATATGAGCAAATTGACAAATTCAGGTATCTTCAGTTGAAATGCAGTCTTTCTGCCACAGAAAGTGATGTGATGATAATTAACATGGTCTTCAACTACATGCTTGAACAGTCCTTGCAGGAGAAATAAAGATGAGTAAATAAATCAAGATCAGGTGTTCTCTCCTAGTACTTCTACATGACAAACCTTGATGCAAAGATTCCTATCCTCACAGTCATCTAACTAATCAAAGTCTAAAACTTTATATTTCATCAGAAATTTAGATGCTCATACTTTATTTGAACAGTTAAAAACCCACTCTGATACACTGATCATTACCAATTAGTCTCCCATGTTGTCAAAAGGGATTATGCTGATTTCTACTTCCATACTGAATTACGCCTGACAGCAATGATTGCTAGCTGTTTCTAAAAGGGAGAATATGGAGTATCCACTAATTTCTATTACTTTGCTGCTGTCAGCTAAATGGTGTTACACTGTAAAAATGTGTAGAGTGCAATATGGTATTATTGCTTCACATGCTGCAAGCATACAATGCATAAATCATTGGTCTTAGATCATTGCTCTCTTGCTGCAACAGCAGTTAATTAGCATTGTTCAATAGTGCATTGCTGTGAAGGCCCCTCATCGTAGCCATAGCACAGTGTAGGTTAGACGCTGCATAATAGTCTAAAAGTCAAATGCAAACTTTTACGTCACAAGTACTCAAAAACGGTGTCTCATTAAATAAAAATGTCAAGTCTGACAGGTTTTTGCCCACTTTTGAAACAGCGTCCTAATGTTTAACCCAATAACTGATGATGAGTAAACCCACCCAACAGGCTCCAAATATGAATGTCTGAATGTTTCAAAAAGGGTATACTAAATATTTTAAATGGTCCGGTAGTGGCTAAAAAACAGTAACTAGTATTTTAGCAAGCATCCCCAGTCTATGCGAGTCCAGCCTAATTGAATCTCAAGCAGTTTTTTAATTTCTACTAGCAACTGCAAAACCTTAACATCATGTTCATGGGTTTAAGCGGAGGTGTAGGGCCACACACACACACACACACACACGCACACACACACATCAGACTACATTCACACAGGTCTCAGAAAAAGCATTCCCATTACCCTGCACACAAACACACAGCAGCAATCATATTTTCCTTAAAGACCTAATTGAACACTGGACACCCACAGAAATAAGATGGATGGCCGGCTCATTTTGAATTCCTGGATTTTTTTTCATGGTGTCCAGGTCAGAACCAAGGTTTGCACAGTGTCTGTAGGGATTTGTGGGCAGGGATTACAGCAGGCTACAAAGGCTCTTTTGAAGCAGACAGTCAAGAAGAGAAGCTAGTGGCTCTGATTGGAAAGAGAAGACACCGGCTGGGGTCAAAAGTATGTAAATTTATCTCATGACTAAGCTACCAGTCAGCCAGCATACCTGTGGAAGCAGTTTGTTTCCATGTACCTCTTTTACCTCCTAATGTTACTGGTTTACACATTTAAGTTCATGTTAGTGACACAATTTGGTTTCTGAAAAGACGATCCTTATTGTTTTTAACTTAGGTCTCTCCGGTAAAATCCAAAGGGGCCAACTGAAACTCAGTTAAACCCAAAATGTCATTAAAAACACACCATTCAAACAAAATGCGGCTTGCCAGAATTTCCCATGCCTTTGAGTAGCTGTGACTGAACAACTGTCACATGACATTTCGGTTAAAATTCATCATGAGCCTAGAAAACACTGAGAAAGATGTTAACTGGGTGTAAATCAAGATGTAGGTGCAATCTCTTGGTAGTGCGTCAAATCAAGTCATGTCAAATTTATTTATAGGGCGCCTTTTTAGCAAACAAGTTTGTCACAAGTGCTTTGCAGGTCACAAGGCACACCAAACAGAATAAACCAAGAGCAAAAACAAGATCAAGAACAAAATAGTACACATACAGCTCCAAAAAAAAAAAAAAAAAAAATTATGTGTGTATATGTGTGTGTGTTTATATGCTTAAACCCTGTCCTGTTATCTTGCAATTCCAACAATATCTGCAGGAGAAGCAAATTAAACACTGACGACAATGGAAAGTTAAAAGAGCAGTTCACCAAAATAACAACAACAAAAAAGATGTTTTCTCTCCTGTCCCTTGTGCAATCTGTCCATCCAGATAGTTTCTGTATGATTCGGCAAAGTTTCCAAGGTGCTGGATGGGTGATATTGACAAATCACCGTTATACACAGAGGGTCCGAGCCCAACTAAATGCACTGAGAAAAAAAAAAAAAAAAGGATTTCCAGGCTGCTCCTGGGGCTGGAATCTCATTTTGTTAAAATCCATCTCAGTGTGACTCAAGCAGCCACCTCAAGGAAGCGTAGCTGTACCAATCACATCTTGTACACATGCACATGCACTCCCCAGACAAACTCCGCCTAGCCTTGCGTAGCTATGGAAAGAGTTTCATGTAGGCTACCATAGCTACAGAGAAGGAAGCCTCCTTGATAAATCCTATTCCCGCACTGGATTGCGCATGAGCATACGCAAGGGTGGGAGGTACTTGGAGGCGGTCCTCAGGTGGGTGCTGTTTGAGAACTTTTTCCAAAAAAACAATAACCCGGATGCCTCCTGGGACAGTCCTCAGTCTGCAGGGGCGAAGAGCTTCTTTAGGAACTACTTCCGGCCAAAGAACACCGGCCGACTGTATCCATCCGCACCCAAAGAGTACTAATTAATGGAGGATGGATACAGTTTGCTGGTGTTTTTCAGCAGGAAATAGAGGAGGCAAGTGCGTAACTGTTGATAAAATTGCCAAAAGGGAGCATGTAAAGCAAGAAGACTTTAAGAATTAATCTATTAAATGGGCGATGGTGAGATAGACCTTTAAACAGTCATGTACCATTTAGTATAACAAGTTAAAATGTGTTGGTCAGGTATGAGCTAAACCACTTAGAAGCACTGTTGCGGATGACATTATGATTCAAGGGGGATGCCAGCAAGACAAAAGGCTGCATTTAATTCAGTGATGATGGAGACTGACCCGCAGTCCATATTTGTGTATCATAGCAGGTTATTTGTTACTCTGATTAAACCAGCTCAGCTGATGTCTGAGGCTGAATTGGAAACAGCAGCAGATGTTGTTTAAACTGAGAAAGTGAGTGAGGTACTGAGCTACAGGTGCTTCCAGTATTATTGGAAGGAAGAAGTGGGAATTGGCCTAGAATATTTCAGGTGTTAAACCTTGGCTTTTATAATAATGACTTGATAATATAAACTTTGAATGAGTCTGGAAGAAAACCAGAAGAAAGAGAGAGAGACAGCTATTTACAACATTAGGTAGAGATGGGCCTGAGGCAGGGAGAATTCCTGCAGTGTAATTGGAGAAAAATGAGAGAGACTATCTGCTCTCACCGGGTTGAACTGTACTGTAATGTTAACACCTGCTGTGGCTGCAGCACCAGAAACCTGAGGTGTGATTTTTGTTTCTGGTTTTTATCACAAAATATCAGAAAATCACAGCTGCAGCGCGTGTTGGTGAAAAAGTGTTGGTGTTGATATTTATACAGGGTAATTATTTGCTTCAGAAAATGAGAGAGGTACATCACCAGGATACAGCTCAAGCTTGTCTGCTCTGGAAGGTAAGGTTGCGCTTCCAGCCTAGCTTAGTTTACACATGAGTCATGTTCTAAAATAGTAATTTTTCCCTTGTGCATTATTTTTAAGAAGGGAAACAAAGTTGAGAGTAGTCCAGGGTGCAGCATGGTGCTCATGTGTTAGGCGATTTCTGGATTTGTTATTAGAAGAAATGGATGCTTACTGTAGTAGATTAAGGCAGCGATGGCATTTAACTTTTGAGCGGTTAATGTAATTGGCTGGATCTGACAAGGGTGCCAGATTGAAGTAAAAGTTATGAGAAAATCGTCATATCATTGGGCCACTGATGGAGATCAACTAAGATGTTAAGCTGTTAATATCAAGACCTTCACAGAGCACTAATCGAGGGTGTGATGTAAAAATGTGCAGTGTCATCAGTGAGCGGGTCCATTAATGGTATGTGAAACTAAGAGCCTGAGACAATCACCTTCTCATGAGGGTTGTCATAGTCATTAATAAATTAATGCCCCCAACTATTCACATAATCTCAAAATCTTTAGCAAAATTTCTAAGACAATTCTTGAAAAAATTGGTTTAGCAGGTTGGGAAATCTGTAGAGATTAAAAGGCCATGAGAGACTGGAAGTAATTTGTGAGGTTTTCCGCTGTCTGCCTGGATCGCTGTGTCTGTGTGTGAGGCGTCCTGGGCCTGATTCAGCAGAACATCTTAGGGGAGATGCCCACTTTCCAACCCCAATGACTCGCCCAATCCCCTTTCATCTAACATCCAAGATGAGCTTCTATACAGCACAAGGGATAGTGTCATCGTATGCTGTGTATCACTGAAAAGATATTTCATTGTCTACTTTACTGAGGGTAAAGTGTAAAATTTAAGCCACGTGCTTTCATGTCATCATTATGTTCATGGTAACATCATATTTTCTGAGATTAAAATGGCTTCAAAGAGACAATGGGGTGCAAAGAACCACTCTGCTAATTTAATGAAAGACCACCCATACTTATCATTTGTTTTCTAAGACAACAAAAGAAAAAAAAAAAACATTTTGTGTAGAAAGAGGAAAGCCTTTGGAGATGATTGCATGTTTTTATTTCTTCCTTCCAGCAACAAATTGGAATGAAATGATCTCTCATGGTGATAGATGAGAAAATCATTGCTCAATGCCTGCTGGGTGATTTTCTTGTTTTATCCCTCATTTCAAACACCATACCTAGTAACTGAGCAGGGTACAAAAAAGACAACATTCAATTTCACTCCAAATCCCACAACAGTCTTCTGTTTTTAGATTGCAGGAAACTCCAGGACAATACCCCGAGGCTGCTGGAGATGAAGGCTTAACGGAACGTAACTATAGTGTTCACAGATGAATGGAATTGTAGCCACAGCTAAAACTTAGAGGTGCTTTCTCTAATCTCTGGTCCTTCTTGGAGCAAGGTGCTGAACTTTCTCTTTCCTTCTGGCTGTTCACAATTGGCAAGTCAGGGACCTGTTGTGAAATTAGTGAAAAGAAGGAAGATTGATGGCCAGATAGGCTGCATAGCTATCTATCTCGATAGACAGATGGTTAGATGAAATTCAGAAGTGATTAAAAAAAAATAAAATGTAACACAGGATAAGGAAATATTATGGAACATATCAGACAGTTTTAAAAAAAGTGTGCTAGACTGCAGTATTGACACTGGTGTGAAAATGATTCCAACAGGCAGTGTAAGTGGGAAAATTGGCAGATAAGATAAATGTGATAATGCTTGTTATACACAAGCACATGTCTGCATATATTCATGCAAGTGGACAGCTACCTGTCTGTCTATCTGTCTGTCTGTCTATGGATTTATCTATCTTGAAAGCTAGCTGATATGTGGGCATATATCTTTCTGTTTGCACATCATGAATGCATTGAGTCATGACTATTCAGTGGAAAAGGGAACAGTAATAGCATTTTGTGACTCAGAGTTTCTTAATTGCTCATGGCAATATTCTCTCATCTTCTGGCCTTCTTCATAAAGCCCGCAATACCTTTAACTTTGTCTTCCTCAACAAGTCCAGCACAATGTATTCCCATGCATGTTTGCAAGAAAGCTAGCGCAGACTTTTCACCAGCCAAACTGAGTCTTTCTTAGCCTCCCTCGGGAGGGTCCCTGTTGGTCTCCAGTTGAGCTGGATCAGTCAGTTCTCCTCACAGGGATCTGATCTGAGTTTTTAAAATGTGTGGCCTCAAATGAACTTGCATGAATAAGACACTGCATTGCAGAGTTGAGTTTACAACACAGAGCACATTTGTCTTGCCGGTGCATGTTCTGCTCGAAGCAAATGACAACAAAGCGTCTTCAGTCAGTCAGATCTGACAGTTTTTGCCTGCTAGAAAAGGGCATATCTGTGTGTGTGTGTGTGTGTGTGTGTGTGTGTGTGTGTGTGTGTTTTCAGTGACTACCTGCAATGCATGGACAATATAATGACTAGCATTTACAGTCGTAATATTGGAAAGCATACAGTGTTATACTGTACAGTGCTTTCTCATGGAAACTGATGTAAGTCTGCCTCTGAAATGGAAGTTTCTCTGTCTCTTACCTTGTTTTTCTTCTGTTTCTCCATAACCGATTTTCAACAAATGGTAAAAGAAGGGCAAATTAAAAAAAAAAAAAAAGCAAGTATGAACACAAGCTGCTGCAGTGAGTGGATATGAGAAGGTCCAAGCCTTGGATAAGAGCAGTGTAATGAGGAAAGATGAGGTGAGATTTGCATTTTGTCTCACGACTAATGCTGAGCGTTCCGGCCTCCTGAGTTCCTGACCTTAAGACTCATCCTCAGGCTTTGTGCTAGAAGTATTCTGGTGATGGGAGGCCAAAGGGGAGCTGAGCAATGCTTCAAACCGCAAGCATGAAAAGAGGCCAGGGTGAGGGTGGCTGTGGGTGAGGTGGACAGCTGCAGGGGACCTGAGCTCCTTGGAGGGAGACACTGACTAGCAGTGAGGTAGAAAAGCTGAAGATAGCGGCAGAACAAGAGGCATCTGCCCCAGGCAACCCCAGAATGGCCAAAGGCTAAGCCAGTTTACAGTTCCATGATGTCATAACATTATGTAGGTGGAAGCTGTGGTAAAATTTCAACAGTACATATGAATAAAGCAATGAAGTAAGGACTTTTTTTTTGTTTTGGTGCAGCAGTATAATTATTTTCCAGTTGATCACAACTTAACTTTATCACAGGATATTTGAGTTTCTGGATGTACAACTGAATTTGATACAGAATTTCTTTCTAAAGAGCAGTGTTCATCATCTTGTGATGCCACTGTTGGCCGTGCTTGGCAATAAACAAGTCAACAGAGGAGAGGTGACATGGAAAGGTTCAATAATTTGTTTAGTGGTACAGTTACCTTGTAACCTGTAACCCTGAAAATAAAAGCCTCCCTGTGTAGCAACATTGGAATTATATGCAGTGCATATAATCTCTTGCATGGTAACAGGACTTCTTAAAGGAAACAAGAAATATGTGATTCTATGAAGTCCAGATGTCCAAGTCTTTACTTGTGTTTATTTTGTTTGATCATTTATATTTTTTTTCCAAAACGAAGTAAGCTATTCAAGCTCGTTTTAACCACAAATACCACAATATATTATTATTACAAGAAATTCGCCAGGTAGCAAAGCATCTGTGTCAGCAATTCAAGTCAATTGTCCGCAATTAAAATCTTTAGGCAGCTGTCTAAATTAATTTCACAGACTTTAATAATGCAAAAATATGCTCATTTGACTCTGTTGCACATGCTTGAGTGATTATAATTGCTTGAATTATTATTATTATTATTATTATTGGTCTATCAGCCTTGAAACTTGTGCCAATGCATTTTCTGCATTTTCTGATCACCAAAAACTCATTTAATTGGAAAAACAATAACAAAGAAAAGCTGGCTCAATATATTGAGAGGCTGAATCTCATTCAGGTTTTGACATTCTGAGTTGGGTGCAGGCCTGGTGCAGCTTTAAGGCATGCACTTGTGCACTGAAAGTCACATAAGGTTTGTTCTGTGCTTAATGTTGCCACAAGAAGGGGTTGCGTTCCCATGTGACAGGACTGTGTTCTCAAGTAATAATGAAATCATTAAGGATGATGTTTCTGCCACTAATTGTTTTGAGGCCACAACATGAGAAGTCATTCCCACAAGATGAGATTCTCGGGTCGTCTGGCCACCACAGCATGTAAATGAATTACCACAGAAGTGATCCCGTGGCCACAACAACTGCAAGGTGTGCTCATCAGATATAGTCTGTGGCCACAGGATGAGGCTGTCATGGTCACGTCTTTTAATTTGTGTCCACAACATAACTAACTGAACCACTCCATGTCCCCTCTTCTTTTCCATACAGAACATACAAGCTGATCTACTATCAACCATAGGCAACATAAGTGGCAATAACTTTTGTCAGCGTAACTCTACCATGCTGATACATGGTTGTTCTGGGCTAGAGATGCTGACAGGTAATTACTTCAGGTTATCTTATATATTGCCTTTTAGAGAATATTTGTTGATTTCATATTGCTATCCCAAATCTCTAAAAAGGAAAGAAATGGAAGTTTTTGGGGGTTTTTTTTCTCCCTAATGTACAAAACAAACTGAAACCTAAATCATGGCCCAAAAAACTCAACCATGGGTTTATTGATCCATTACACTCCTATGTGGTACATCTGATACTAAATAATACTAGTATTTTTTTTAATTGCAAAAGAATGTAATATATTGGAATGGCAGTGAATCTAATCCAGATGTTACTCAGACCTCCAGGTGAAACAGAAATGGTGGTAACAGAAAGTTATAATGAATGGCAATTTCCCAAAAATACTAAGGCACACTCAAATTATTTCAGTGGAAACAAATATGTTCCATTTTGCTGAAATAACATTTGCATAATATGTAGACAGACAGCTGTCCTGTAGAGGTGATGATGAGGAGTCCATAGTTTTACTGTTCAGTATTTGAGTCTTCAGATGTCTGGTTGAGTGTGGTGACAGCTACCGGGAAGATATGTTTGAGTGAAGTAGATTTATTATTATAAGTCGAACTGATCTTTGCTTCATTGTGAAAGCAGCTCCACAGGCTGTGGCACGCTGCCTGGTTTGACAAGTCCCATTTGACACTAAATTCTAATCAGCTGATGAATTGACACTGATTGCTATGCGGACGCACAGTTTATCATCCCAAATCCCATAGTTTAAGCTGTTAAACCGGACAGTTGAGGCCAGCTGTGTGAGCTAGCTGTCAGAGAGTCACAATCTTCATTTTGTCCATTTCTAGGACTGCACCTTGCAGACTGAAAAATAAAATAATCATCACAGAAAAAAAATAATTCTTTCACAGGGAATTGAATATGGAGAAACCATTTTTATGACCATTATTTTCCCTAGGAAAGTTTTACCAAGCAAACATGTGGTTTTTCAACAGCACTTTCCTCTTCTCTTTCTTTTTGTTCATATATAGAAGATCCTCTAAATTGCCATGGCAGAGCATCTGTCTTCAACTATCATCACCAGTTGGTAGCCAAACTGACTATGAAAAAAAAAATGCTTGGTTCAAACTGCAGAAATGTTAAGTCAATGTGTTAAGCACTGTATATAAGACTAGCTGTGCTGTAGTGTTTCTGTGCCAACTGTTGCAATAACAAGACTGTGGTTAGCAATCTGCCTTGTTTCGTTATGTTCTTTGTATGCCTGCTATTTTGAAAAGGCACACACACACAGGGAGCCATTTATAAAAGCCATGCTATCCCTGAATATGCTCTAATGAAACTGAAGGATACTCGGTCTTGTATGCATGGTGATAACAAATAAAAAATGCTATTCTGCTCCAAACAAGAATTTTACGAAATGATTTCATTGTTCATGTCAGCGATTTCCTTGAATGAGATCCCGAGCCTAGACAGCTGAAAGGATGGATGGACTGACCGGGTCTGCTGCAGGTAAATAAAATCAGATTAACAGGACAAACTGATAAAAAGATGGTCAAAGATGTTATTATCATAACACTACTATCATACTACTTCCAGCTGCAATGCCAAACTGTCCCTTCTCTTTCCTATTTCAGTTTATCTTCTCAACTGCAGTTTAGTAAACCTGTCCTGTTTTTTTCTTTATGATTAATGTATGGAAGATGATTCAATTAAAAAATGTTGATGGCTTGAGTAATCTGTTTAGATCCCCCATCCACTCCAATGCACATAACATCTGTAGCATGTCTAGATCGATGATTATTGTCATCTGACTCCACCCAACTGCACAAACTTACTTGACTGGATGTCAAGCCAGTCAAGTAACAGTCACAGTCACAGTGTTCCACATCATCTAAACTGCAGTGGAGCTGCGCCCCCTTTTTCAACCAGGTGTGAGACGAGAAGGAAGCATAAGGCACATTTGGAAATTTAAAAAAAATACAAAATATATATGCAATGTGTTTTAAAGGATCACTTTATCCATTGATATGAGTTAGCCATTCCTGTAAGATATACTCTCATGCTTTTATTTTGAAAAAAAGGCGTCTTAAGAATCTTTATTGTCATTTTCGGAACGGTCTCTCACGTTCAGGTTCAGAAAAAATAACACGTAATCAAGTATTGTAATGAAATTGTTTTGACTGCTAATGATTTATGAGTGCATTTTGAGTGGAAAACCACCATTGTAATGTTGTTTTGGAATGAATGGGTTAAATGAATGGGTTAAATTATTGTCTTTGGACAGAATCATTTCTCTCTCCCTCTCTCTCGCTCTCTCTCTCTCTTTCTCTGTCATATTTTCTGGTGTTGTGCTTACTATGAGCAGATTTTATGATTTATTTTTGTCCTGTCTGTAACTTAATGTGCCACAGCTTTCACCTTTGCAAAACAGATCTTTTATATAATGGAACTTGCATAGAAAAATAAAGGTGAAGTAAGATAAACATTTTTTTTCTGACACTTTGCGCACTCGGTTGTCAATATGTAGGAGGCAGTGAAGCTCTGTGCCTCATTATCTTTTTACAAAAGGCTCAGCCTAGGTCCACAAGTGGCAGCAACATTTTTAAAAGCTGCAAAGACTTTTAACATAAAGCGTGTGATTCCCAAGCCATCCCAGTCTTCTTATCAGCAGTCTCTGCCTTTCCTTTGCTTGTGAAGTAACAGAAAAGCTTCACTGGCTGATTGACTCACTGTAAACACTGAAAGACTCACTTTAATAACAAGTAAAGAACAGAGTCACTGTTATGGGAGGATGCCGTGTAACTTTTCCACTTCAATGGACATGCTTTATTGTCACTGAAGCCTGATTCAGTGTGTAATTGTTAATGGTTCCTTTTGAGACGGGCATGTGAAGTGTCCAGTGTTGTGATGTGTCTTCCTTTTATGTGTTAACTGTGCTGTGTCACTGTGGTTAGGTGCTATTTCAGCTGTACTGGTCCTGTGTGCCAACTTTGTGTTTGGGTGTTTCTAGAGTAAAATTCAACTGATATGTGCACGATTTGCATATTAAAGGACGGTAGTGGGGAAACGTCTGTCAGTGTTGAACAATTCTCCAACTTACAAAAACAAAGCCTGAAATTGCAAATCTGCAGCTGCAATAGTTGAGGTCTGTTTTTCGTTTGATATCTCTTTGATTTCCTCTTTGATTCACCCACACCCCCTAACAATATCACAGCGACTTTGTGTGACAGATGTCCAACCCTCTCACCAGGACTTGAAATCAGCATAATTATTCATAATTATTAAAAACAATATTTGCCTAATGGAAGAAATCATAGATCCAGATCCTGTCCACCAAATTTCTACCAAATCCATTGATAACTGTTGACAACTATGTTGACAACTATGTTTCTACTTAAGATAGAGAAACCTCAATCTCTCATCAGAGGAGGAGGTTTCAGACACCATTCCTCTTCAAGCTACAACACTGTCCTCTCATCCCTTCCCAGAAAGTTGAACCATTCATTCTTGCTCCCCTGTGACCCTGACAAACTTTGTTCACTGCTTGAGTCAGGTGACCCCACTGACACTGAAGATGGTCGTCACAACAGGGAGGAGCACTAACGAGACCTGGATCACATCCCCACTCAGGTCAAATACCTGTGATTCCCCACTGGTCTCTCAGAACTGAGGAATCTTCTTGAATGAGAAGTGAAACATGTTCGAGAATCTACACACAAGTCCAGCTGACCTCGGTTCAACTCTGTGTGGACAAAATAGAGGTACTAGCATAAAGCTTAAATGAAAGGCCTTTTGTATCTACCTTTTGACCAACATTATTTTCTCTGTTTTTGAATCCACCCTCAGGCCGTTCCATGGTCTGAATGAAATCTTTTCATTAAAATGTTTCCTTTACCTTAATTTCTGCTCATAAGTCATCTGAGGAAATAGGATGTGCATTGGAGTAGTGGGAGTTTTCCACTTATCCTCAATTCAACTCAATGCAGATACCCATGACACGGATGACTGAGAACCTCCACAGACACTTGGATACATAATTATTGCAAAAATGTATGAAACAACAACTAACTTGTTGGCAGGTTGGATTGTTTTCAGCACAGATGCTGTGTCCTCTCACTAAAGTGACCTTGTCAACTGTTCAGTTTGCATTGATTTCATTTTGCATTAACCTCATTCACACGTTGTATAGCCTAAATATTATTTCAGTAGGGAAGTCTCATATTAAGAGGGGTGGTGATGTCATGCGACTACATTTTGCATGCGGATTGTTTAATACTGTGTTACTGTTTACATATTTTATGCATTGTATATTTGTGTGCTTGGGCTTTCATTTCAAATATTTCTGTGGTTGTGGTTCTGCTGTAAATTTCTGAAGGAAACTGGCAGAAAATGGGCAGTGTGTATTTTCCTCTATCACAAGTCTCCTATTAGAAATCTTTGAGTTTGAAGGGTTTTAGCAGTATCTTAGTGGTTCCTAGAACTGCACTCTTCTGGATGGAGATTTAACTTGTTTTTCCTGGAATCAGTTGGAGCTATTATTCCAGTCAGAGGGTCACAGGCACGAGTGCCCCTGTCATCAGTAGAGCATTTTCTGCTGTCACTTTCCACATGTTCTCCAGTTCCATCCTGAGTATTTCTCCAGCTTTTCATATTCATTGTTCGTGATGTCATTGAGAATTGCTACATCTATCATCACTGTCATTTTCTGCTCCTTCTCTGTAACCACAATGTCTGGTTTCCCATCACTTGTCATTTGTCTATACCTGGAAGTCCTGGAAGGATCTTAGCCCTCTCATTGTCAATCAAATCTGTGGTGTCTCCCATCTGGACTTTGGAAGGTCCCGCCCATACTTGGCACAGATGTTCCTGTACTTGTGCTTGCATCTTACACCTTGCTGCAATTAGTGCCTTGGGGTTGTCCTTCAGTCAAGCTTTTTCCATCTGCTGGTAGGTTTTCCTGATGTCAGCCACTTCTGCTATCTGTCGGTGTTATATTCCATGTAGTTTGGTTTAGTTTGCCATGTGCTCAACTGGTTCTTCATAACTACTGCCTATGTGATGCTGTCTGAGGTGTGCTCTTCATGGTTCATCCCTGGGAGCTCTTTTCCAGATGTACTCATGGATTAATATCCCCCACATACATGAAATCAGACTCTTTCTCCTTAACCCCTTTCAGAAATCTGGACACAATAATAACCAGGAGACTGAAAGACTCCCACTGTATGTGATTGACATTCAAAAGATCCTGCAGTTTAACTGGTTAAAAGTGGCTTAATAAGGTAAGTGTGGAGAACAGATGAGTACATAATGAAATCAAACAGCAGGATCTGATACTATCAGTCATCTGAGAATAAAAATTTCCCAGAGTAGAGCAGAGGGGCCAGGGTTATGTGATCAATGCTGCTAAAATAAAAGTCTACAGTAGTACCGATTAGCAGTTGTAAGTTCAGAAAATATTTAATTTCCTGCATATTTTTCTTCTTCATTGTAGGAGGTTTATAAGTCTTTCATATGCTAATAGTTTATGGTGCATGGCAATCCACCTACACTTGACTTGTCTTCATTCTACAAGTTTGTTGTCATAATTTCAGGGGGATAATCTAGCCACAGATTTTAACATAGTTTTGCAAGAGGCATCATATCTCATGTTGATGAGCAAAGTAGAGAGGGTGTAATAAGCTCCTACACTGTGGAGTGCACTGGTCCAAACACTTGCAAAACACCTACAAGATCATACAGAATTAAATTGCCTCATATGAATGCAAAATTGTATCTCCTATGGATTTAGGTCATTTTCATGGTTCTGAAGCTTCATATATTCAAATATCAAATAAGGAGCCAGTGAGCCAGTGACATCTCTGAGATGAGAGTTTTGAGGTAAGAGCCACAAGACAACAACCTATTTATTTGTTGAAACAAGTGCCATTTTAGTTTAACTTATTAATAAACTGTTTTGGGCATTTTGCCTCTTTTAGATAGTTGAAAGCAGAGTAAGGCATGAAAGAATGGGGAATGTCCTGGAAGAAGGATCTCAGGCTGGATTTGAACCCAGCACATCACAGTTACATCGTTTGCTTTTTAGCCAACTGAGCCACCTGAATGCCCCTTTAAAAAAAAAAAAAGTTGAATTTACTGGAGGGAATGTAAACACTTACATTCCCCGGGGAACCAAGCATTCCCGTCATGATGAAACAGCTGACACATAATCATACTAAGAAAGGGAGACAGGAGCTCACAGTTGAGGCACAGAGACACTGCAAACAAAGACAGCAGATGTAGCTTCTCTAAGTCTGATCAATGGCTGTGGCTGTTTGCCGTTCTCCACCAGCCAATAGACTGCTGCGACAATCATTTATTACTCACTGCAATGTGTACTTAATGAAGTCTGGAAAATGGCTGCCACACATTAGCATCCACTGACCCCTGTAGATTGTAATGACTGGTCATGTCATGTCTCTCGTTTGTCACCCATGGTCAAAGAGAGCTTCTCTACATAACCATTGGCATATTGAAAGGGACATTAACCATTTGGCATGTACTCAGCAAACCTGGGGTATAGCTACAGTTGTGTAGTGTTGTATGGCACAGTTTGTCAAATGGGGGTACGCGTACCCCTGGGGGTACATGGAGGAACTCCAGGGGGTACGTGAGATTTTTAAAAATTATACAACACATAGATCTAACCGAGCAATCTGATTGGTCAATCAGACATTTAGAATGCGCTCAAATGAGCATGACAGTGCGGCTAGCCGTGCTTAAATGAAAAAGACCTCATCACTGAAAATATTACTCCGCCTTTATCTTGTTGCCCGAGTCTGTGTGGTTTCCATGGCAACACGAAACGTTTTACTGAAACCCACATCAAAAGCCGCTGTCAACTTTGTTAGCCTGCATAATGGACCGTTTTGTTGTCAATCTTGATTTATTTGGCGACCTAAGTTTGGATAAATGGCTTAACGAGGAAGAGAGGTCAAGAAATGAAGCCAGCACGGCCCGGTCAGCGTTTTGGGCCGTCAAATGTCTACAAGAGTACCTGAAAAACACCAGACAAACAGTTGATTTTTTCAACTGTAAGTAAAGAAGGGCTAAACAAGATCCTCTGTGAATTTTATGGAGCTTTAATTTCTATAATAAAGAGGTAACACTTTATAATGAATACACATTAGTAAGCATTAGTTAAGCATTAATAAATATTGAATTCATCATATATAACGCATGAATACTCATTAGTATGTGGTTTATAAACACTGTTATAAATGTTTCACTCATCATTTATAAGCTCATCTATATAAATGATGGATTCAGCATTACATTACATTACATACATTACATTACAAGTATTACATCACTTACCCACCAGTTATTTAGGATTTGTCAGTAGCTTGTAAGATCATTTAGAAAGCCTGTGTAAATAATGAACAATCTATTTAGATGTACATGTCTGCATGCTCCACTATTCAGACATGTACTAACGGTTAGTGAGTGTGTTAGTAGATGTTTTATAAAAATCTTATAAACAGTTATTAATGCAGGAATTCATGAATTCAGGCAGTTACAAAGCACTTACTACTCGTCAATTAAGCATTTCGTGTGAGCTCTTCTAAAGTGGGGACTATCTATGCCTTATAAAGCATTTCCAAGTGTGATTTCAAGGGATCCAGCTCTCAGCACATCATCAACGTGATGACGTGGCAGGCGGCAACGCTTTACGTACAGGTGTAGCGGTCAGACTGGAGAGATGGAGACGGAGGGCTCTGAAGTGAATGGACGGGTCCAGCGGATGCGGGCTCAAAAGAAAGCCGGTGTGGAGACGGATATCAGAGTCGACGGGCGTCAGTGGAACAAGTGGTGGTGAGTTTGTGTTTGATTGCTGGCTCGCATGGATGATAGCTAACGTTAGCTTAGCAGCTCCCGAAGCTAAACTAAGCTAACGTTTGCTGTCATCCATGC
>OMLB01061388.1:0-10784 GCA_900302555.1 Myripristis jacobus
TAAAAGTAAGTGGGACTTTTTTGAAAGACTGAAAACAATTTCCCATCACAACAACTATAGTGTCAATTATAGTATCAATTATAATAATAATAATAATAATAATAATAATAATACATTTTATTTGTAATGCACATTACATTTAAAACAAATCTCAAAGTGCTGCAATTTAAAAGTGTCAAAGCATTAAATTTTCAGAGATGCATTGTAATGTCCTCTTTTTATAGCCATTCTCAGATTACAGGGCTGCTCAACTGTCTGGTTAACACAGATTAAATCTCAGCTTCCAGCATTTAGCCACGACCATTCCTGTTTGGCAGCCAGTGATCCTAAACCTTCCCGGTGAACTTCAGCGCAGCGAAGATCCCGCCACCTGAAACAGACACACGTTACGTTTCAGATTAAAATCGGCTTTTTTCCCCCGCCCGTTTTTCTTCCAGTAATATGCCTGTTAGCCCTTTTAATTTTACACTGAATATCATCCACAAAACACAAGAATAATAAGCCACAGCAGCTCTTTAACACTCTGAATGATATTTTTATGCCTGGTCCTTATTTGATGCCAAGTTCGTTTGGCGCTGCTGATACTGCATCCAATAAAACACCAAGTCTACCACACATAGGCCTCATGTTTATCAGTTACATTTATTTCACTTGATACTGACAAAAACTAACTGCCAATACTCTTCTCTGGCCTTATTTGCAGCCACTGTACTAATTTTTTTGTCTTCTTAGCTCTCCGTGATGACAGTTTGCTCCTCCTGAGTGAAGAAGGCGGCAGACGATCCATCCAATTTGTGCAGAAGAAGAGTCACATGACCAAACGCCCCTTTTAATGTGGACGTGCTCAGAGCTCAGAGAAGAAAGTCGGGCTTCACAAAACCAGCTGAGGTCCCACTTATCTCCGACTGGGGCTTTAGGTCTTGTGGAGCCCGCTCACACAAACACAGCCTGGCTCTGCTGAGCTTGCTTGGTGGCACGGCCCTCTGGTCGCTGCGGCATTACAACTTGAGCTCCGTCTTCTCTGTTTGCCTTTTGCCTTTATGTGTTTGTGTTTGTGTGCCTGTGTACACAGCACTCGCAGGGCCTGTGAACGCCTGATATCTGCGTGACTGAACACGCTCAGGAACAGACGGGAACCAGGTGTGCCGAGGAGCCGCTTCATTGCTGTTGCCCTTCCCAATATTATATTGACATTGTTTTAAATAGATAAATAGATGCAGGAAGTTGAGGAGGAGGAAATCAGGCATTATGTAACAGGTGTGTCTTCGTGTGTCACACTCACCCACAGCGGCTGAACCGGCGATGCTGCCGATGGTGATGGCGGCTATCTCACCGGGTGAAAGCCCCTCTGAGGGTTCCTCCAGAGGCGGGCTAGAGCTGAGGGCTGAGGTGGCCGAGGTGGCCGAGGAGTCTGAGGAGGCCGAGGAGTCTGAGGAGGCCGAGGTGGCCGAGGAGTCCGAGGTGGCCTCTGCGCTGGTGGACGTGGCGCTGCCGGGGTCTGCAGTGGAGCCGCCGGGCTGCGGAGGTGGAGGTTCGGAGGCGGAGGAAGCTCCTGGAGTCGATGCAGAAGTGTTTGCTGTTGCAGCTCTGATGAGGATTACTAGCAGTACAAACAAAGAGGCAGCACAAGGTTGCAAGAGAATAAAGTTATAATATTTTAATAAAATCTCAAATATGATTTGAATTGTTTATTTACAACATGTAACATACATACATACAAAAACACACAAAACAAAAAAATATGCAATATCACAATATAAATGAAAACAAGTCATGAAGAGGAGCTTGTAATGCTGAAGAAATCACATTTTTGATTACATATTTAATCTTAAACCTTTTCCATACAACATAATTGCCTAAGCATCTTAAAGTTATTCACTGCTATATGCTAACATGTCCAGTCAGCAGATAAAAGAGCACGTCATCATTATTAAACAAATCAATGGCTGACATAATCCTAAAGTAAACCCCACATATTTGCATTTTGCTTTTTATATTTTTATAAAATTATTTTGTCCCTACGTGGTTTACATTTGCACTTTTTGTTTGATTCCAAATGTGGAATGTAGTTTAGATTTGATTTCCAAGTCCAAACTAAACTTTCTACAGATTCAGAATAAATTTTTTTTTAAGTTACCAGTAAGTGCATTAAATCTTACTTCCAATAATATTTGAGCAGTGTTAAATTGTACTAAATCCGCACAAGTCTCTAATTTATTCAACCTTTATTGACCTTAATTTCACAAAAAAACAACAACATTATTGACCATCCCTTTGGTATTTATAATGTTCTATAGGAGTTTTGTTGGTGTTTCCCCAAACCTCAGCACAGTAACTCAGATATTGTAGGACAATAGAACAACATAAAGTGTATATATATTACAGCAGGGTGTAAATTCACATTGAAACAGCTGTCAAAATGGCTTAAAGCTGATATCAGTTGAATGTTTAACATGTTTAAAGATTTCAAAAAGGGATGCAGGAAGCAGTTATGGATCGCTATGGACGTTGTCTCAACTTTTATTTTGGTGCTACATTGACACAGGTGGTTATTTTTAAGACTGTTAGCCGGGGGGAAGTCCACTTCAATGGCAGGAGGCTAACAGTTAGCATGTGGAGCATCCAGCCAGTATCCAGCACTCAGTAACACTGAGAGGAAGATAGTACCAGACTGTCCTACAGAACAGCTGGGAGGGTGGGAGTGAAATATCACATTTTTCAGAACGGGTGAACTATCCCTTGGTATTTCATTGCTTGTTTTTTTTTTTTTTTATATTATTTTTATATCTAACACTAAGATTCTTGCATACCTGTGCCAAGCAGCCAAACCGTCAGCGTGGGAAGATTCACAGCCATCGTCTGAGCGCTGAGGGTCGATGCTGGAAACAAGGAAAAATGAGCTTCTGTGAGGAGTTTGTTTTAGGGAGAGACAGCGAGCAAAACATGAGCAGACCGGCATCGAAAAATACATAAATTAAGAATTTAAAACAAACAAAATCTATTAGCCAACTTTTTTTCATGCAGAACAGAGTTTATAACCTATAACCTTATAAGGAACAGATGGGTGACAAATTAAATGCATTTATTCAAGTGTTACTTTAATTTTCACCCGTCCATAGGCTACATATCATAGGAAGTGACATTAAGCATACAAGTTACCAACGTAAAAGCAACTTATTTCCCTTTTTGATAATTTTTATGTTAATTCTTGCCTTTATAGATCAAATTAAACTCGTGCCACTTTACCTGAGAGCCGCCGGTGAGTCAGTGTCCACTTTCCCTGACACTTTACAGTCAGAACCGGGATATTCCCAGATATCTGCTTTTATGGTGCACTTAATAACACCGCCTTGTCATATACACATCTTTAGCCCTCCCATCTGTGTGTGTGTGTGTGTGTGTGTGTGTGTGTGTGTGTGTGTGTGTGTGTGTTTGCACTGCGCTACCAGGAGACGAGATGTGGCTGTAATAATGTACAAGCAGTGGGCGCACATTTAACACATTTGATTTAATTGCCAGTTCTACGGCTGATACTAGAGGATCAAATTGAAAAAACAAACAAACAAACAAACAAGCAAACAAACACACAACACTGCCCACGGATGTTTCCGGAGCGACAGTGAAGTACTGACTTTTTTTTCTATCTATCTATCTATCTATCTATCTATCTATCTATCTATCTATCTATATATAAACTAGAAATGTGCTGCTGGTGAGTGACAGCTGGGTATGTAGGAGAACGTAAAACTTAAAAGATCTGAATAAAAGTTATTGTTGACCAGGTTTGTCCTGATGGCGGTGCGATGGCGGAGGTCACAAGGTCACCAAAATCAAGAGGGTTCTTGTTCTAGGGAGCAGCCTGAGATGCTGAGGCCCGAGCTGAAAAGGCCTGGGTGCCTTTGGTAAGAGGAACAACAAGGAGAGCTGTGACTGAGGATCTCAGGCTGCGTTGTGACTCGTAGGGAACCAGCATATCTGACCACGTGAAGCTTTGAAAGTTATCCGTAAAATCTTAAAATCAATTTGAAAACTGACTGGTGTCCAATGAAGGGAGGTGAAGATGGGTGAAAAATAACCCCATCGCCTGGACTGAGATTGTTTTTCTGGCTGCAGAGAATTACTATAGTCCAAATGAGATTAAATAAAAGCATGAATTACATTTTCGAGATCTGTTTAGGTTAAAAAGCATTTAATTTTGGCAGTGATCCTGTTGATTCTATCTCTTTGGTCCCTTGAGTATCAAGAGAGCACCCTGACTCTGCTGTTGACGGCTGTTGACCGTCGCTGGTTGTTGGTTGCTGACTGATTTTCTCTGTTATTGCACTCTGTTGCTGCTATTGTACATGTGCAATGCTGTACTTACAGCCAGATGTTTATTTTTTATCATGTCTTATTTATTTATTTACTTGTATTCTTTTATTCCACTGCACACACACCGAGACCTGGGTAACCGTGTTTCGTTCACTCATGTTTTATGGCTGAATGACAGTAAGGTCTGAGGTTGGAGTCACATGTTGGTGTTGGAGACGACCAGCTGATGATGTTCAGCTCTTCAGGGGGTTTCATCTCCTCAGGCTCTGCTTTGTTTCTGAAAGTCTCTCCAGCATGTCCACTGGCCCCCCTCGAAACTTTCAGTTTAGCCGGAATTTGAAGAACATCTGGCACCAAACAGCTTCACTAAGCTCTTCTGACATTATTACAGACAAGTCAAATAATGACAGTCCTTTTCCAAAGCAGTACGAGCAGTAGTGATAGTGAAAAAAGCATAGAAGATACAGTAATTTATTCATTGTTTGGTATTAGTTGTGAAAAGACCACAACAGTTCACACTGTATAAGGACGTCTGTGCAGGTTCTCCGTCATCCACCATGTATAGTGTATGCATAAGTAGATGTATATGTGTATAAGGACCATACACATGTTGATATTTGAATGAAAGATATAGTGTGAGAAAACCTGATATTCAGCTATATTTCTGTTTCATAGGAGAAAAAAATGTCAAAGATTGTCCAGGATCTAAAAAAAATACAAGCTCCATCAGTTTTAAATAATGTATTTTTGGACGAAGAATATCAATACAATAAAACAGTTCCTGATCGTGGATTCACACTTTTGACCTTTGGACCCCGCTGTATCATGTGTATATTTTATGTTATGGAAAAGTTAACATCTTAACATATTGTCTCAAAATCTTTGTCAAAAGATATAATGAGAAATCCTTTTTTTAACTTGAAAGGAGTAAGCATCTGAATGGCCTCATCGAGCGTCGTTAGTGTAAATTGGGAACGATCGTCTTCCTCGACCTTCCTTTTGATTCAGGCCCTGAATGGAAACCTTGTAACCTCGTTTCTATGATGTTTGACACTAATTCAAGTATTGTATTCCCCTGTAGTGATTGTTCAGATGTCATTTATGATAACTGCAACATGACACAGTATGAATTATGAATGAGAGCGGTTTAGTTCCCTTACAAATGGACTAACCCAGTCACAAACACATGCAATGGCAAAACGGTAGCACCTCACGCTTCAGTGAATACCTGGTATGTGGCGGATTATTATGGAATACTAATGACTCATCTCTTGCCATCTGTGGTTTTACCAGTGACTAGCACGACATGAACCTGGCAAGTGCTGAATTAACAGGAGCACTGCACAATTAATACAGTCAATACAGGTAATGTTCATATCAGAAAGTACTTTTGTTACCATTTCCACACACCTGGCTGCTTTCCATATAATATACATGCTACACTAATTTTTTTTCTATACAACTGGGCAATAGAATTAGCAGCACTCTATGAATGAATGAATGAGTGAATTGATGATGATGATGAATACTTGCTACCATGTTATTTTCCCACTACAGATCAGTGTCCAGCCGCATAAAAGCTCTAAGTTAAGTTTAATAGCTGAAGCACTCTTAAAGTTCACCTCCAACTCAAGCAAGTGGCACCAAAATATACACTTTGCCCTTACGAAACAAAAATATATTGCAGTATATTGGAAAATATCATGTGATCTATTAGATAATACATTTCCATATATGAGAACTAGTCTGTATATTTTCCAGTATATTGAAATATATGCATAGACCATACAGTACATGTCTATATACTGATACATATAAAAAAATATATTGCAATCAAGACTAAAAACAGCACTATATTTTTACATGTAATAGTTTGTCTTTATATGTTCAAATATACTGCAATATATGCATATACCATATATGTATATATATATATATATATATATATAATAACATATTATTTTTAAACATTGCATATTTTCCAATAAACAACCATGACATATGCATGGACCATGCATGGCATATATCTGTACATATATTTCCAATACATGTTCCCATATAATTGGAAAGTCATAGATCATGTATGTTTAAATATATGTCCCCAGTATTCATCACATATAAATCTAAATACATTATGGAGGATATTTATAAATATAAAATGACATATATTACAAGATATAAACACATATATATTCATATGCAATATATTGCAATATCTGAAATGCGCAGTTACTTATGTATTATTCCATATATTGAAATACATTACAGTATATTGATGCAATAATAAATATATTGCATAATACATGTTTCACCAATATATTATTCCATGTATTGCTAAGACATTTTCAAATATAAAATATATTTCAATATATTGTAATTCCATATATTAAATGTAATATATTCTAATATATTACCATATATTTCATTTAATATACTGGTAAATATATTTTCTTTCCGTAAGCACATGGCACACAGTGAGCAGGTGCCATGGCAACAGCTGCTGTGTTAAAGGTGAAACTACTGTAAAACACTAAAGACATGAGGCTAGAGCTTCATGTAACACTCCTAAAGTAAGTGAAATGAGCTATGAGACTGTAACTCGTTGTGGCATAAAAATGTATTGACTTTATTTTTTTAGTCTGAAGTTGGATTGAGGTCCCATCGACCTGCATGGAGGTGGGCTGGAGTTCAGCTCGTTCTGCTAGACACCATGAGAAGAACAGTTTCTGCTGCCACCTCCACAAAATGCAGGATTTGCTGTGAGGCGTAGTCCTGCAAACTTGACGCTGAGCAAGCTCACTGCGTCATCGACGTCGTGGCAGCAGTTTGACAGCTCATACCAGTTTTTGGTCTTCTTGCTCTGAAAAGCCTTGGATTTGTTCTCTGTCAGCCTCAGACCTGCAAAACGGACGGTGAGGTCTTCCACCACATCATCTCCATCACGGCATGACTTTGAGAGCACGTACCAGAGGTTGGTCCTCTTGGCGGGGTTCTCTGTCAGCATCAGGCCCTCAAACCTGATCGTGAGGTCTTTGACCGAATCATCACCGCCACTGTTTGAGTTATTGGTGTTGGTTTTGTTCTCTGTCATCTTCAGACCTGCAAACCGGACGGTGAGGTCTTCCGCCGTGCCACCACAGCAGGGGTCAGGTTTCACCGTGTGGCTTGTCACCAGCTCATCCAGTCGTCCGGCTGCGTCTCTGTGTTTGTCATCTGAGTTCAGTTTGATTCCTGTCATTGTGGCGAAACCTCATCTCTTCTTGGAAGCAGTGTCTTTCAGCAAGCCAAGAGAAATTAGTTTTTCCCCCTCCGATGCATGCTTAGTATGACAGACCAGCTGTGATGTCATAATACTGTAGCTGCTGTTTGACTTGAATTTGTAGAATTTTGTGCAAATTCCACCTGACCAGTGACGGAATCAGATTTTTTAGATGGCATATATCTGTACATATATTTCCAATACATGTTCCCATATAATTGGGAAGTCATAGATCATGTATGTTTAAATATATGTACCCAGTATTCATCACATATAAATCTAAATACATTATGGAGGATATTTATAAATATAAAATTACATATATTACAGGATATAAACACATATATTCATATGCAATATATTGCAATGTCTGAAATGCGCAGTTACTTATGTATTATTCCATAAATACATTACAGTATATTGATGCAATAATAAATATATTGCATAATATATGTCTCACCAATGTATTATTCCATGTATTGCTAAGACATTTTCAAATATAAAATATATTTCAATTAGTTTTTCCCCCTCCGATGCATGCTTAGTATGACAGACCAGCTGTGATGTCATAATACTGTAGCTGCTCTTTGACTTGAATTTGTAGAATTTTATGCAAATTCCACCTGACCAGTGACGGAATCAGATTTTTTAGATGTGAATGATCTAGATGTTGTTTGTGATGGAAGATGGTGATATTAGGCAACTAAATTCAGTTTTCTTGGCGTGGTTAAAAATCCAAATAAAGTGAACATTGCTGGAAATTTTGTGCCTGGTGTATGTCATTTTGCCATTTTTCAAACTAGTGGGGTAGTCGGACAGAAAGTGACACTGGAGGTACCATCATGCATGTAGGCCCCTGTTTGAGACCCATCAGCCCTCAGTCTGCAGCTCTGAGTCTGTTTTCAGATGAATCAGACGGTGCTGATGAGTAATCCCAACGTTGCCTTGGGTTCGAGGAGGACGCAGCTGACAGGGTAGTTGCATTTTTAATAATTTACTTACTAGTTCATTGTAACAGTAGTGGCATTTTAGTTAATAAGTGATTGGCCCATCATGTGGTTCACTACAAATAGAGATTCTTAAAAATGCATGTTAAGTCTGTAATAAAATTTACTTTACATGTTTCATTTAGTGTATTTAGTCTCTCTAATGCTTTTTGTAAGCTGATTTTTCAGATAATTCCCGATGTTTCCCTGCCATTAAACAGATAGGACGGAGGAGTCAGTGTCACATGATGATCTAAGTGTTATTTAGGGAAACACTGAATACATATATTTGTTTGGTGTGGCATTGTTCACATTGAATATTGGGTTAGGGTTAGGGTTAGGGTTAGGGTTAGGGTTAGAGATAGCCCTAACCCTAACACAAAATGCAATAATATTCAGCATGAATATTCAGAATCAAATGCAGAGATCATTTTATAGCATTACGCTCCATTAACTGCCATATATTCAGCTCTGTTTAGCAAGTGATCAGCACTGCCCCTGCTGGCTAAAAGACAGTACTGCACTTATTTTTCTCACAGTGGTCAATGCACTGCTTCCTCTAGGTTTTGGTTTTAGGTGTGACAGACTGTTAGGATCTTGAATTCAAACCAGCCTGGTAAAAATTATTAGTTTATGATTTGTTTCTAAGGGTTAATCGCTCATAAACTAATTCACCAAAGTGTTAGATCGACTGGAGCTGTCAGAGACTCATTCAGATTCTTCTCTGCTTGCAAACGAAGGCGAGTGCCAACATGGAAACCTGTTGCTGTCAGGGCCGCGAGGGAGCGGTCACAGGCACACATGGGCGCTCGGACCTCAGTGAATCTTGATGCCGCACACTCTTGAAAGGCTGCCATCGGATACAACCCTGCGAGACCAGGTCAACTGACTTTAAAGGGAACGTTTACTTGATAGCTGATAACAGTGTGTGACGGCCTCGCATGGACGGCCACAGCGGCTCAGCAGGCACACCGTGAGTCTGCCGGCGGAAACGAACATCCACCAATCATATATGGCACAGAAAATTACTGGGAAAAGAACTATATTTCTATTGATCCCTTACGCGTTCATTATTCATTCAGTGACTTCACTTTTGTACTTTTGCACTATTTATGTGTTCAGGCTTTTCAGCAACACCAAAAGTTTTTTTTTCTTTCTTTCCTCTGTTTTATTGTTATTCACTGTCAGCTGTTGTTGTTGTTTTTTTTTTCAGTGCAATTTCCCTCTCCTTGAAAATAAAATCCCCCCCAAAAAATACAAGAATAAATAAATAGAATAAAAAAGGGTTGGCTTGTGCTTTAAGAGATTTAAAAAAAAAAATAGTAGATGATTATTACAGTTGTTGCTCAAACAGGACACATACAGAGACAGACAGACACACACAGAGAGCTTTACATACAATTAACTTTTTGCAAATAAAACTCAACATCCCATTAAATACATCCCTTAAAAAAAACAACAAAAAAACAAATCTGCCTCTGGTTTACTCGTGTAAAGGCTGTAAACTTTAAAGGTTTCCATTAGCAGTGGCACTCGGCAGTAATCCCACCATTCCCTGTTCAGCCAACAGATGGCTCAGTCATCCCTGATCCACTGAAAGATGCACAGTGTAACTACTGATAAGACTTTTTTTTTCCAGGAACATTCAATTCAGTTATAAAAGTGGTTGCATTAAACCTTTATTTCCGCAATATAAACCTAGATAGGCTCAGAAGACAGAAATTATCTGTGTGCCACTTTTTCAAATTTTAGGGCCTTTTATTGGCCTTTTCGGGACCAATAAAAGTGTGGAAATTGTAGGTCCTGTGCGCCTTCGCTGTGTCCTCCTCCTGTGTGGGGTTTGCTGTTAGTGTGTGTGTGTGTGTGTGTGTGTGTGTGTCCAAACTGAAGTGTCGACACCTGTCTGCTCTCACATTCCTGCACATTTTACCCTCCTTCCTTGCGGGAATCTTTATTTTCTCATATTCATACTAATCCCAGCTGCAAACTGGAGGCGGGACGCAGTAAATTTAGCTTTTCCAGTGACGTTCCTGATCAAAACTCAAGATGGCCAAAAGAGTGTCTGCTCAGAGGGCCTTGCAAATGATGTTGGAGGAGGGAGAAGCTTTTGACGATGACGTAGTCAGAGTGTGTCAGAGTCTGACAGTGACTTTGAGGAAGACGATGAGACTGAGCATCAGCCAGTTCCAAAACCAGGACCAGCCACAGGACCAGCCGGTCAGCAGCCA
>OMLB01061388.1:10819-25802 GCA_900302555.1 Myripristis jacobus
GGCCCAGGACCAGCCTGTCAGCAGCCAGCCCCAGGACCAGCCGGTCAACATCCAGCCCCAGGACCAGCCGGTCAACATCCAGCCCCAGGACCAGCCTGTCAGCAGCCAGGCCCAGGACCAGCCTGTCAGCAGCCAGCCACAGGACCAGGACCATCCCATCATCAGCTAGCGAGTGAAGAAAAAAATATAGAATTTATTTTATATTTTTAAAAAAACAAACAAACATAAAAAACGAGGAACACTTTTATTCATAAATGCTATTTAACAAAGGTAAAGGGCAAATATTATATTGCTTGTAACTGGGATGAAGTAAACATCTGTTGAGAATTTTAATATAAAATACCAGACCCTGGCTGAATAAGAAAAATATGACCACCACACAAGGGTTAAGTATATTTTATTTTTTATTAGTCCTATAGGTATGAAAAGGTTTTCTTCCCTCTTATATTCTTTGTATTGATCCACTTTATTTGTTACTTGTGTTTAATTCTAGTTTTAATGTTAACCTATCCTTCCTGTTTTCAGTGTGCTCGTGTTGTTTGTGCTGTCTCATGTGCGCTGTGAAGGCTCTGCAGCTGACAGCCACGGTGACAGAGGAGCCCGACCGCTTCTGCGCTTTGGCTTTTCTCTGGAAATCGTCTCATTATTTTGATTGCTAGTTTAGCATTAATGAAGTCAGTTTTTCTGTCGAGTCTGAGGGGGAGCTGGCTCGGATCAGTGTCTCTCCTCTGACTCCACAAAAACAAATAATGGCATCCCTGCACATTTTAGCCATAATATTCACATAGGCCTTGTGGTGTTGGGATATTTTACAGCGTCCTCCTAAAACGTGCCAGAAGACTACTGTTTTTTTGGGTTTTGTTTTTTTTTGTTAGGGTTGCAGGGAAGGGAAAACTTTGTCTTTTGGCACGGACATAATCAGTGGCCGGTAAGCCGCCCCGCTGGCCTGCAAACTCCATCCGGCTTAGTTTGTGTCAGCACTGATCAGTCAGCCTCACAGCTAGCTTCTGTCTGCAGGCGTGATGGGAAACCCGCCGCGTTCCACTGACTCGCACCTTTCGTTCAGTCCGGTGTGAGCTGTGAGCTGACTCCTGGGGCTGAGCTGCACAATGATAATAAACAATAAATAATAACTCCTTCACTTGTTTATGAGGTGATGAGAATGTAGAACACCATCAGCATCCATGTAGGCCCTGTAGACTGGCTCCTGTGCACCAAACCAGCACATTAGCATCCACTATACTGAGGGATTAGCTACAGGCTAACACTTTAGCATCCACTATGCTGAGAGATAGCAGCTCCAGGCTAACACAGTAGCATGTGCTATGCTGAGCATCCATGCCGACAGTTTGCAACAGTTGAACAGCTTAGTGTATCAGTGTAGCACAATAACAATATCATGTTAAATAACAATAGAGCGCTGAACCTTACATCTGACCTCGTGCACCCAGAGCCGGGCTCTCCTCCAGGTTTTTCTCCCTGCTCAAAGGGGGTTTTCCTCGCCGCTGTCGGCCTGCGCTGCCCTTGGTTTAGATTTTGGTTCATGGATTTGGTCAATATCTGTTGGGTTTCTGTAAAAGCGCCTTGAGATAACCTTTGATGCTACACGAATAAAACGGAATTGAAAAATTGAATTCATAAACAGGCAGTGCATGGTTTGATAATGTGTTTGTGTTTGTGCTGCAAGCTGCGACGTCACGTGGTCAACAACCTGCTAACACACAGACTTTAATCTCCCCTGATGTATTGAGATGAAACTGATCTGGCGTCAGCTGTGGCCTCAGGAGGCTGCTCACTGAGGGGGATTTCATGCCGACCGTGATGCAGGCCCTCGATGCTCCTGCTGGCTTCACTTCCCCTCTGCAGACATTTTGAATGAAACCCATCGCTTTGAAAAGCGGTTCAAGAAGAGCTGGTCGTCCTGCAGCCGCCCATCACCGGCAGGCTGTGCAGAGTCAAGCTGCTGCAGCAACACCACAGCCACGGCTATAGCCCTTCAAAATAAAGGCTTAGAAGTTGCCTTATAGATGTTTGCCTCTTTAAACCAAGGTATTGTAAAGGTTGACATATTTGAAATAATGTTCAACACAGATTATTTGATTTAACCAGTCTAGTTAGGTCTAATCTGGACTGTGACAAAGGCTTTTGAAATGATTAAAAGTTAAATGAGGAGCTGCTTGGATATAATATTTTGCCATATATGGTCATTTGCTTTTCATATTTAGGGACAAATTGCTGTCAAATTGTTTTACAAATGAGTCATACAATTCTTTGTTCTTGAATTAATTTATTTTTTTCTCTTAAACATTGGGGGTAGCTTGTGGTAATTTTCTTTTATTTTTTTCACCTACAGCACTGTATTTTTGTCTTTTTTTTTTTAATTTACAAATTTCCAATATTTTGCTTTGGAAATGTTATAGCAACTTTCTTGTAATATTATTCTTATTCCTATTGTTGGTGTTATTTATATTCAAATTTCTCTCGATTTTTTTGGGGGTCATTTTCTTGCTAATTTGCTTGTTGCCTCATCCCTCATATTTCTGAACAAAATCAAGTGAACCTTCACAAGCATTAAAATAAATAAATAAAAACATACATGCATAAATACATAAATACATGCATACATAAATATATTAAGATGCAGCAGGAATAAGGAGAGTGGGTTATCTATTTGACTTGCTTCCTGGTCTGGATGGAAGTTTAGGACATTTTTTTTTTTTTTTTTTAAAGAACAGTACTGAGAACAGTGACCCACCGATGAGGTAATTTAAAAAAATATATATATATATTTAGGTTTCATATTATATTTTGAAAGTTTTGGCCGGAAGACTTGTTTTTTTTTTTTTCATGACGCTGGCCTGGGAACCATAGCACTATTTTTTTGTGTGTGTGTGTGAAGGTTAGCTCCGGAAGTGCTGCTGTGTTCCTGTCGCCGGCTTGACAGCGTCGGAGCAGCCGGGGCTCAGCGGTGCGCGGAGGGCCGGGTGGAGGTGGACTGTCACCGGCGACGCACGCTCTCAGCAGGCCGGCCGGACATGCCTGAGCGCCGCGTGTAGACGGCGCACGGAGCCGAGCGGAGCGGAGGGTTTCCCAGCGCACCGACCGCCAGCCAGAGCCGAGGAACACACGGACGGCAGGATGTGGCAAGTTTTGGCTTGCGGCGCCGTACTTTTCCCCGGACTGTTCTTCGCCTTCAGGAGGATCCTGCCGGCCGTTTTCAAGCAGTGGAGCGATGCCGACGTGGTGCTGGTCAGCGAGAGGTAGGAGCACAATATTCACATCACACACGGCACAACACCAGCCAGGGCTGATGTCACCCCACCGGCTCATACCTGCACGGCTCCATCATAATAACAATGAGAATTATCATAATAATCGTCACATTTTCATTATTGCCTTGATTATTATTATTTCGTATGTATTTATTTCGAACATGCAAATGGAAGAGACCAGAGAGAGAGAGAGAGAGAGAGAGGGAGAGAGAGAGAGAGAGAGAGAGAGAGAAATGAAACCGTTTCCACCAATGAACAGCTCAGTGCAAGAGAAATGGTTAAAACACATTAATAAGTGCAAACTTACTGAATCCAAACCCTTATTCTCCATCAGTTAGTGACCGATAATTATTCAGCTTCCTGGTGCTTCTATTGACTAGATTGTGTTGATTGCCATGGTGATTTCTTACTAATGCAAAATGCTAATCCTACATTATAATTTACCAATATTACAGCAAAACCACACATCCCCATAGAAATACTATCATAACACCACAGGATAATTTAGGAAAAAAGATACTACAAAGTACAGCAAAGTTATTATACACTTACAGTTGAGTAATGGTACAGTTATAGTGTTGTTACAACATTATTTTCAGAGATGACAGTATGTGTTGTGTGTAAAGGCGCAGGTGAACATACAGATCAGTGAATGACATGAATAGAGTTTACACTTGTGCTACCTGCAGCGTGCACTGTGTGTATCGTTTCTGCTGGATATCTGTCGTGTTTAATGACAAAAAGTCTCAGTGGGGTCAAAATCCACACACACACACACACACACACACACACACACACGCACACGCAGGGATGTTTCCATAATGTGGGGACTTGTGCAGAGCAGCCTGGGACGGGTACTCTGCTTTTTAGGAGCTGGTCAGATCAGTCAGAGCCTGTATCCACCGGGAGAGCCCAACCAGCCCAAACTGGAGCTTGTGACCACTTACTCTTATGGATTAATAATTCATTTTTGGACAAGCAAGCAAAATAACGACGACAAAACAGCACACAGGCCTGCACGATACCACCAAGAACCCCACCAGCATGGTATAACTGAGGATGTGTTGTGTGTGTACCGGGCAGTGCGACATGCTCACATGTGCAGGGCTCAGTTCAGTGCTCATTTGTACGCTGTCACTCTTGTTAATCCTCCTGCGAGCTCCGGTCAGGACTGACTGCTGAGTTAGCTATGCACTGGAAAGCACTGAACTCTACTTCTGATCACTTGGCCTGAACCGCGCTCCTGCTAATTCACTAATGCTCATCTAATGGAAAATGTATTTCTCACGAACATCTACAGGGCCAGGCTATGCCTCAGGGTGTTTGCTACCATCAAAAAAAACACACAAAAACAGCCTGCCACACAGATCCCATGTTGTTTGTTGCAGCTTTAACACTGCATCACATGATCAAGTGCTTCTGCTCGGAAAGAATACATGGTAATAATCCCGTCATTGCTACCATCAGTTATTGACATAACTTACTTGCTATCTGCCCGCTAAATGTCACATCTCCACAATGTGGAAAATTCTTATTTTGGGTCAGTCATGTGCACTCAACTTGTATTTTCAACAGCACTTAAAGGCAGCATGAGCTCTGGCTGTGGTTGCTGGTCATGACCCCTGACCCATTTACACCTGATGAAGGATTAAAGGGATAGTTCACCCATTTTCAAAATTATGATATCATTCCATTTCCCCCTCCAGCTGTGCTGTAGGACAGTAGTGCTGCTCTCTTCCTCTCAGAGTTACTGAGTGCTGGATGCTGGCTGGATGCCCCAAATGCTAACTGTTAGCCTCCTGCCATTGAGGTGGACTTCCCCCCGGCTAACACTCTTAGCCTTGCTGATTCATATTCATGATTCATGATAGGGCTAGGCAGTATGGACAAAGTACTTCAGGACTATAAGTATTAAAGCATCGTGGGCCCAGTTTTGCCTTTTCAGGTTCATTGTCTTAGCCTTGATGTGAGGACTTCCAGCCCGCTCTGTTTTTTTGTTTTTTGCATGCGTTGCTTCATTTGTTGCTGATTCATGAACACGGTTTGAAATGAATACCTGCCTCGCACCAAATGTGGGTAAAATAGGACCTTTTGTGGACAAATCGATAAGCCCACCGCTTTCTGAGATGATAACATTTGAATACAGCACTTTGGTTATAGTGGGGTTTTCATTTTTTTCCCTGTTCTCAGTCATCGTTGAGGCACTTTGAATAGCCTTGTGTTTGAAAGGTGCTCTAAAAATAAGCTCGCCTCGCCTTGAACGTCACACTGTAAGCCAGTGAGCAACTTATAAATTGACACTTGGTTCCTTATACTGTGCATGAACATGAAAACAGTCTGGGTGACATATTCCTGACGTGGCATCTGTTCCCGAGTAGGCAGTTAAGTTAATTTCAGAAGCCGCTTACTGTTGACTGAAATCACCAATAAGTAAATGTCTCATGCACGAGCTGATTCTGAGCAGCCGAGGATGAATTTGGCCGGTCCATCTTCAGCCATCTGTCACGAAGAAGCGCCATGCTGTGCTCGGCGAGTGACATCCACATCGCCGAGGCTTGTGCTGATGTTTGTCCTCCAAGAAGTGAATTCACAAACGCAGCCGTGTCTGAGCTCCAACACTGGACGTCCACTGTTAGCAGAGAGAGAGAGGGCTGCCAGGACCAAAATCCAAGGAAATGCCAAGTCTTTCATATGATGGATGATGGATGCTTCATGACCCATCAACCGTTGGGATTATGGTTGACTGAGTGGAAAGAGATGATGATGAGTGGATGACCTCAACCCATCCACCCACATAATATATGTAAGGCGATATTCCTTTGAAAACACTACCGCCGTGGCCTATTTACAGCCAGTAGGCAAATTATTGAATGACCATCCCAGTGATTTTGAATGTTTGGGCTATTGACTACAACTTACCCACATTTCACATGGCAACAGACCCTTTTTGCAAATGATGCAGGGTTATTAAAAAAATGTCACAACATATAATCAAAATCCCCTAATTTTCAAATCATAATTTTGGTTTAAACACCCACCATGTGATGTTGTGCTTCTGCAGCTAACACCATTCAGAAACTCGGGGCTGATAACGGGCTGTGGAGAGCAAATGTTTCCCTGGGGATGATTTTCCTGCAGAGTAGAAGTTCATTTTCACATCGTAGTAGGATGAACGGATAATAGCCGGATAAAAGGTAAAAAAAAAAATAATAATAATATTGGAGTTCTAACACTAGACCTACTACCAGTTCTCATTTTTCTACAATCATTCATGCTCTCTCACTTTGGTAAAACGCTGGTATCACTCATCACCTCTGGTCGGGAGCCCATTCAGTGTAACGTGAGACTCCCAGCCCAGGTCAGCTGAACCCATGCAGCCAAGGTGTCATAGGCATTTTGTGCAGACTAGAAATTAAAATGCAGGTGAACATTCAGTAAAATTCAACATCATGTTCACCCCGTGTCTACATATATCATCTATTATCACTTAAGACAGCGGGCCTCCCCTTCGAGAACTCCAACACACACACACACACACACACAGACTGAATGGTGACATTCATATTCACATAATCAGACAAGAAGCCAATTACATTTGGCAAAACAGACAGCAAGACTGAACGCTTTCACAGTCATGTTATTTATTCCAAAGGTCACATCACATGGCAGTGAGTAATTGACAATTAAAGTTGATTCAAATTCAGTTAACAGTAACATTAACATCAATTTTGATTTCAGTTAACAACCGCTGGTTTGTTTGTGGAAGTCTCAGCCCGGTGACATGTTGAGTAAAAATTTAAACAAAAAGCTTTAAGAAAGATTTTCACCAGCATCACAGCCCACGCCCGGGTCCCTGAGTCAATATTATTTGTACCAAAGAGTCCTCGCTGCACACGCGTGTCGGATGCACAGCAGCACGGATGACAGGAACAGGTTCATCGTGCACTTGAAGCCTCGAGCGGTGCGTGTTCTTCCTCCGCGAGGCCTGGGAATTCGCCCTCCTCGGACAGCCGAAGGTCCCCGATGGATACTTGCATCACTTTGTGCCGCAGCTCCCGGTCAGTTCACAGGTCAGCCAGAGCCGCCTCCTCACCAACCCGCAGTCCATCGCTTGGAGCTGCTTTGACCATGAATGGATTTCCAAAACCACTCAGCGTTTACAGTCTCCTCTGGAAAATAATCCTGTATTCCCGTTGTGGCGCTCTGTAATGTGACCTGATGAGACACCTCAGTGGCTTTGACATTAGCTTTGTGATTAGCTTTTAGGTTTTGCAGGTCTCAGGCTATCATTAGCCAGCACGTCCTTGCAAGCCACACATTGTTGCTATGGGTTATCTATAGATCTGACCCATGTCATCGTATTTCTGACGCTTTGGTTTGTTGCTGGCAGGGTTGGCCGTTGCCCTGCACGATTCAGAGACCTCTCCATGTTGGAGCTAGCCGGCCAACTAGATGCAGCTGGCGTTTTTCTCCATTTTCTTCTTACTCATTCAGGGGAGGCCCACCTTATTCTTTGAGAACTCCTCATCTACACCATTAATACCGTACCGTTTTAGGTTGATAAAGCTTTTTTGTACAAAAAGGCACTCAGAAGAGCACATACCATCATCAATACTATGCAATTGTCAAGATATGCCAGTTCCACATCTTGGATATTCACCAAAAACTTAATATGGTGGTATTTGCTGCATCATGCACATGGACCAAACTTATATCTGCAAAGTTTGGTCCATTAAATCCTTCCCTGTTGCAAGAACAAGAGCTTCACCAGCAGTACTGCTCCAAAATGAATGAAGCAGATACAGAAGGGAAAGTAACACGATGCTGAGTGGCGACAGAAAGCTGAAAACGTGTTTGAATGGATGAACCGCGGCAACAAGTTTCACTTTCAAAGCTCTTTCCAGTCCCTCGGCTTCGAAGACGGCAAACTGTTTTCTGCCACAGCGCCGCCACTGTGTCACCACGTAGGTTGAATATGGGACCAGAGCGCCACGGCAGGGTGACACCGTGGCGGTGCTACGGCAGAAAATAGTATCGACCCTGTTGCACTCCGTTAACGACACTTTTACAGCTTTGTGGTGCCGCTGTTTTCCAGTTTGTGTCTACTTCATTCATTTTGGAGCAGTGCACCCCCTGTGGAGCTCTCACTCGCGTGACGGGGAAGGAGTTAATGGACCACACTTGGTGGATGCATTGCACTTGCATGGAGCAACAAATATTACGAGAAGAATCCAAACTATCTCTTTAAGAACTACAAGTTTTTGGTTTTTTTTGGTAAATATAACATTCTTCTAATGTTTGTTTGACTTATGATGATTTGGTGGTGGTCATCGTTACCCATCTTTATATTTACCACTACATCAGTTGTTACGGATGATGATGATGCAGTTTGTAGTTTAACTGCATGCACTTGAGTTTGAGAGAGAGAGAGAGAGAGAGAGCGAGCTTGCCTGCACTTCACCCTGTTAGCTTTTTGTCGGTGCTGTCACTTTTCCTTTTGCGCTGCTGCAGTGCCAGTGGACTGTGTGCAACTCTACATTACGTAGCCCGTTAACTTAGAGGAGCAGAAAATACCCCCCTCCAAGAGTGTCAGGCTATGTGTGTGTGTGTGTGTGTGTGTGTGTGTGTGTGTGGCAGAACATGGTTGTAGAACTATAGAAAGACACAATCAGAAAGAAACACGTCGCGATGAAAGACAGGCCGAGCTCATTCACCAGTCCGACACCGCGGGAGAGAAAAGACAACATTGCTGGACGAGGCAACGGGCCATTCTTCTCTCTCCCCTCCGCTCACACCTCACCCCTTGAACCTTCAACAGAGCGGGTGGGGTGGACACACAATGAATGGATTGTGCAAAGTCTGGGTCTTGTGACCGAGTATGCAACTATACAGCCCTAGGAGGCAGTGAGGCATGGGGGTGAAACGGGAGGAGGAGGGTAGAGTGGGATTGGTAGGCAAGGGAGAGAGAGGGGGAGAGTGAGAGAGAGAGGCCAGTTAGTCTTTTGCAGCTCAGGCCTGAGGTTTTGTTGCTGCAGGTCACGTGGCCTCCGTTGCCTTGCCGATGACGGTGTCATGGCTGCATTCCCGTGGAGATCGGTGCAGGGTGACAACAGGTTCAAGCAGGAAACCACACACACACACACACACATACACACACACACACATACACACACACAATTCTCCCTCTCTGTTTCTCAATCTTCCCCTATCCACTGTACAAATCCTTTTAAAAGGAAAAGACATGCTACAAGTACATGGAATGGCCTTGGCCTTTCAGAAGTGAATATCAGTTACTAAAATCTCCGAGGAGATGAATAAACGATTTGATTCCTGACACACTCTATTTTCGTGCCACGTAACCGGCCTCAGTTCAGACCTTCAAATCCCATGATTCAATTATCCCTTCTCTCTTTGGAGACGCGGGTTCAAGTGAGACGAAGTGAGACGACCTGACAGAGATAAAATGCCACATATTTATGCAATGCTATTCATACTGAGCGTCTGGCGATAAAATAAAGAATTGTCCTGCTTTCAAAGGTATTTAGTGCAGGTGTACTTCTGCTCTCTTTTAAATCCACATTAGCTTATGGAGCACGGTCGTGATGCAACAGTGAATCACACTGGAGGGGGGAATGGTTCAGAAGTTCTCCCAGGCAATGCATTTTTCCTCATAGCTTCGCTTTGTTTCTTAGAATGGAGGATGGAAGACGAGACGAAGAAATGCACGCAGCCTGATTTCATGAATGATGTGGCTCATCTCTCGGCCCATAAACATTTTGACAGCTGAATTAAAAGCACAGAGAAAACTGGCCCAGATTGTTGGTCTTGAGTGTGTTCTGTAATCTAACTAGCCTCGGATACTGTAGCTGCTAACATTTTTATGGCATTGTGGTTTTTGGGCTGTCCGTCCATCACAAATGTCCGTCCCATCTGTCCCATCCTTGTGATATCGCAGGAAAGCTTCTGACGAGTTTCTTCAAATGTGGCACAAATATCCGCTTGGAGTCAAGGATCAGCTGCTTAGACTTTGATGTTGGATTGGATTGGATTAGATATTGGATATCTGCACAAAATATCTTCAGTCCGTTCACACTGGCCTTGACAAACCCTTATCGGCTGTAGTTGTTTAAAGGACCATACCAGTCATGTTCAATCTTTGGCCCATTCACTACAATTTACCCGTTTTTACATTCAGAGGCACTAAAGCAGGGGTGTCCAACCCTGTGCCATGGAGGGCCAAGAGGCTGCAGGTTTTCATGCCAACCCAGACCTCCACCAGGTGACCTCACTGATTAGTTCCTCCTTTCTGATACCAGGTGAGCTGATCAGTGAGGTCACCTGGTGGAGGTCTGGGTTGGCATGAAAACCTGCAGCCTCTTGGCCCTCCATGGCACATGATTGGTCCCTCGACTTTCAAATTTCAGTTTTTGCTTTGAAACACCCACTTTATAATCTTCTGCCCCCGTGGCTCGTGGTTGTCACCATTCGTCAACCGCGGAACTGATAATTGGTTGTGTGAAGCTAAAGTTTCCCTGGGGACTGTTTTCAGGGTGGAGCGACCGTTTCACTCCGCCCAATTTCAAGTCAAAGGTCAGGGTCAAAGGTCAAGGTCAGTGTGGTGGTGGTGTGTGTGGTCCAGGCTCAGCTGCAGGACAGAGTCAGGTGGGAGTGGCTCCTTGGAGGGTGAGCCTAATTGGCACAGGTGTTACCTGTCAGGTAATGATTAGCCGCAGGGGGACGGCTGCTCGCCTCACTGCTGGACGGTGTTTTTGAGTTCAGATGCAGAACTGCACCCCCGCTGCAGAAACCGGGCATGTGAGCGGAGGAGAAAGTAAAAGAAAGTAAATTATGTATTCACGTCTGACAAGGATTTGTGTGGATAAATGAAAAGGACCATTCCAAGCGAAGCAGATGTGCTTGTGGCTGTGCAGAGCAGCCACATCCCTCCCTTTGCTGTCAGCGCCATATCTCAGTAACACCTCGAGGGAATTTCTTCAAATTTGGCACAAACATCCGCTCGGACATAAGCATAGACTGATTACATTTTGATGGTCAGAGGTCAAATTTCAAGGTCACTGTGACCTCTCAAAACACATTTATTTTTGGCCGCAACTCAAGAATTCATATGCTTATTATGACAAAGTTTCACACAAACACCAAGGATGAAATAAGGAAGTCGTGACATTTTATATCCAAAAGTTTAAAGGTCAACTTCACTGTGACTACATAATCGTCTGGGGAAAACAAACAAACAAACATACAAAAAAAACAACAACAAACTTTTCTGCCCATTATTGAACGCCATAACTCAACATTTTCAGTTGAGGAGGCCTCCTGTCCTCTGGAGGTCCAACACAAGCTCATGTGAAGCTCTCTGTCAGTCCTATGTAGTAGTAGTATTTTATTTCAGTCACACAATTCCATTTGCTTAAACAACATACAGTATACATAGAAAATAATCTTTAAACAATATAAGCCACATTATGAACAGACAACAATCTCTGTATTTGGTGGCGACTGAAAAAGGTCAAGGCTCACGTAAAAAGCTTATATATGCCTGTCCTTTAATTTATCTGTTTATCTTCTACCCTCCAGAATTTAATAAGTAATAATAATAATACTAATACCAGTTTCAACAATAATCACCCTTCACTTTTATAACCCTCAAAAATAGAATTATAAACCATTTTTTTGAAAACCAAAAGCGAATTACACATTCTTATATTTTCATCAGCATCATTCCAGAGTTTTACCCCAACAATAGAAATCCATCTCCTTTTAATCTCTTTTTTTAGCCTTTTGTATCGTAAACTTAACAACTCCTCTCAAATTATATTAACATTCCTTTATTGAAAAGAGTTTTTGTATGCTGTCTGGGAGCCACTTCGTTTTAGCTCTGAACATAATTGGCATTATTTTATAATCAACTAAATCCTTACATTTCATAACGTGGGACTTTGTGTGGTCGTCGTAACCAGCCTTATTTATGTGCTCTAAATGTTTCTCATTGGAAATTATTCACTGGAATCATACATGTCAATATAGTATATAGCATATAGTATAGTAATAACTTCCATTTTGCCCAAAAAAATACACTTATACCTTTTCTTAAAGTCTTCAGTGCAAACATGATGAGTCTGGACAGACATGGATGTGAAGATGTGAAGGGCAGCTTGCCAGGTTCATACGAGCGTCACGCTCTCGCAGTTTCAGAGCCCCTGTAAAAAGACAGCTCAAAAGATGCGTGTCACCACTGCAGTGTCCGAGATATAAAATGAATGAAGGTGGATGGCTGCCCCGCTGATCAATTTTCATTCATTCGAGAGCAATAAAACGGCGGCGATAAAACATAACTCAGCCGAGGAAAACGTTTTACTGTAGCTCCTGTGATGATGTCCAGCTGCGAGTGTGTTAACCCTGCTCTTGAAATAGAGTTTTTATAGCAGAGTTTTTAACGCTGGACTCACTTGCACTTCCGCATCGAATGGCATCAGTTAGCCAAACATGGCGGCGAGCTGAATCAGGCAAACAGTCTGTTGTAGTGATCAAAACCCCAACATTTGCATCTCCCACATCCCTCTCGGGCCTTTCGATTGAACCGGTCGAGCAGGTTAATGATCCAGTGCATTGAAATCTGCAAAAAAAGCAATGTTCTCCACAGCATATTTACTGAATTCATTAGGTTTCCTTTATTTTGAATCTAATGCAAACGCCGCGATGCGTAAAAGGGGTGAGTGACCGTTGTGGCTGCAGTGAGTGAAGGGGAATGAGTGACATGTTTTCTGATTTCAAAGCTGCTTACTGACAGCGTTGCCAAGTTGGATCATAGCCAGGGAGGGAGAGAGCTCGCCTGGCCAAAAACAGCTCATTCATGGTTTGAACAAGATGGGAGATATAATCCAAGCCTCTGGTTAAAATGGGTGACCGTGCATTTTTGAAGCGTGTAGGCTGGGTTAAGACGGGTGGCCCGAGTTTTTTGGCCCGAGTTTTTACAGCTCAGGCCGTGGAGAAGCCTCAACGTGCAAAAATCTGACACGGATAATGCAGCGCTAAACGTTGCGTGGGTCACATAGGTTGTTGACTTTGTTGTCAACATACTCTTGAGGCTGGGCTCGTGAATAAGCTATGTATGCTATGCAGTGTCTTATGCCACCTCATATAGTGACGCTTCAAATAGAGATCTACCAAGTTCTCCTGTGTCACAGGTCTGTTTATAGACGAGCGACGGCAAGGCCAGGCACGGCTAATCCCACGGTCCTGCACTGCACTTCTGTAGGTCTGTGCTTACTCCTCTGAAGGAGTTTTCCTTTCACTGAGGAGGAGGCGCTGCTGACTCTGATGAACTCAATTAATCTGCTTTTCAGTGCGTACAGTCAAGAGAGGATATTCCAGTTCCTTGTTTGGTGGGGCAAGAGGCAGAAGAATTTCCCTGAACCCTCGTGTGACCCCTGGACATTTTTGTCCATTTTCAAAATTCAAAACTCCCTCACAGACAATCACCATCCTCACCGGAGTTGATTTTTGGTGAGGGGGTGTCATTCTGGGTGAAATTTCAAAATCTCAACTTTCAGCACAAAAATCCATTATTTGAGCCTGTAATGCATTTTTAACCTATCCATGACCCTCCGTGGACTTATTATCCTCAAACTCTTTGAATTGACTCATATGGAGTTACACTAAGTCACTTTTAACATGGATTTCAAGATTTTAACCCCTTCCAGGCCCATTTTGAACACCATAAAAATGCATTACAGGATCAAATAATGGATTTTCATGCTGAAAGTTGGGATTTTCAAATTTAACCCAAAATTACCCCCTCTTGCCAAAAATCACCCCCCGTGACCTTTTGGTGGTCACTTTCTAGAAAATGGACATTTTTGTCCACTTGAAGGGTCATGGATGTAACTTTTTTGAAGGGTAACTCAAGGGTTAAGCAGTTCTTGGTGGGTTAGCGCCCCCTATTTGCCACATTTTCACATTTGAAACCTGAGAGTCCACAGATCGGCCTGTCGGCGTCTGCCGAACTGACAGCCCAAGAAGAGAAACTTTAAGCAGAAATGATGTCATACTTTTACATTTTTATGATCCAAAGCCGTGCGCAAACACTCCTGACTGCTCGTGTGTTTTTTCTGGGTTGAGTCCATCTCTTTCTGATGGATACAGAGGAAATCGTCATTACCCCTCTAGACAAGATAAATGATGAGGGTCACACCGATGCGTTTCCCCATGTCCCCACCAGGATTTCCGCCTATGTATATAATACTTGTTAATTAATCTGCTTTCTAATAAATACAATAATAATCTCTTACATTTGGTTAAAGGTTATCTTCAAAACGTATTAAAAAGCATTAAAGTTAAATCTGATACCCGTAGATACCAGTAAACCCTCGCTCGACAGTTTTTAGTGTTTTTTTTTTCTTTTTTTGTAAAGTCACCCAAAACACGCAACACACAGATCAGAGCGAACAGAGTCACAATAGGATAAAAAACCAAAAAAACAAGGGAACTGCTCAGTGAACGAAGTGAGGGAGCGGCCTAGTGACCCAGAAGTATGCAAATACAGAGAGAGAGAGAGCAGCGTGGTCGAGCGAGCTAGGCAGCGAATGAAGTGAGGGAGCACAGTGGACCCTGTGGAGGCCAAGCAACAGAGGTAGAGCGAGCTAGACCGTGACTGGAGAGAGAGAGAGAGAGAGAGAGGCGCAAACAAACAT
>OMLB01061392.1:0-11045 GCA_900302555.1 Myripristis jacobus
AAGAGCATGTAGCCACAATGTTGATGGGTCAAAGAAGCACCAACTTGCTTAACATTCAGCACACAGCTCTCCCTATCTCTCTCTCTCTCTCTCTACGCTGACAGCAGCAGTAAGGGTGAATTCAGGACACACACACACACTGCATTTTCATTGTCATATTGCAACTCGTGATGAAAGTTAGATAATTTACTGTGTAAATGTGAGAAAGATGAATAATAATAATAATAGTGATAATGATACAAAAATGGCGCCTTTAGCACTCCTTTAGAGCAGTTTGTTGGTGTGGATGTGGAGCCACACCAAAGCAGCAACTCATGCAGTCTCATCAGTACATGCTGTATACATGTTCATTAAGTTATACTAAAGTATAGGATGCTGGCCTTTTACTAAAAATCAGATCTGGTCCAGTGACTGTGATCCACCTCTGATATTGACACCTTCCTAAAATAATCGCCTAAGTCATTTTTTGTCAAAAATGAGTTTTTTTGCCTAAATCATCTCCACTTGATGCTGGCCACCTGTGGTAAAATCGCCAGCATCCTCAGTTGAACAGATCATGCCACTCTACCCCTGAAGTATAACTGCCTAAATCAAGAGTGTGTCAAAACTGTGACTTGGGCAGTTTTACGTTATTTAGGCAATTGAGGCTATTTTAAGCGTTTCAAGATGGCAGCGGTATCAAGTAAAAAGAAAATTTTCTCTGCCAGTGAAGTTATTTCAGTGATCCAGGGCCCATCCCCAATTGGTAAGTGATGAGGTTTAGTAGAACATTGGCATATAACATATTACAATTGCCTAAGTCAACAAAGGCATGTTCAGAAATTTGCCTAAGTCATTTATTTCTGTTATGTTACATATTGACTGACATTGTTTTTAGTATGTCAGTAGTCATCTTTTTTTATAACGTTTTTGAATGAAATTATCAATAAATTTCATACAGTTAATCTTTGGTGAATTTTTTTGTGTCTCCTGAAAAACCTGAAAAAATGACTTGGGCGATTATTTTCGGAAGGTGTTGATATGCCTCTTGTTGCACCACTGTTTTACAAATTCAGTGAGACTGTGATCTGTTGAATGTATGTGTGTGAAACATGTTGTCTTTTATGTTTTTTGTTTTTTTTTTACACCTGTCTGCAACCAGATTGCCCAAGTTGGGACAAATAAATTATACTTGACTTGACTTGACTATATTTATGTATGTATGCAAGCATGCAGACATTTCACCTCTAAAAATCAGCAACCTGTTACTTTCTCTGTATTTCCACTGCTTGGATTAAAACCAGGGATGCACCAGTATCAGGTTTGATCCAGACATAATTCACAGATCAGATATCGGATTGACATGACCAAGCTATGTACCGATATGCGATATGTGCAAACACACTGCCACGTATAGTATTTCAAAAATATTTCTGTATTTAATCTGTTGCTACTGCCTCCACAACAGTCTATCAGCCAGGCTGGAGCTAGTGAACACAGGACTTTTCTTCTTCTGCTGCTGTGAATTTCAAGATGTATTGTGCTGATTACAATATAGTGCCACAGTGGTGAGCGACGGTACTGCAGTCAAATTACAAAATTGTATTGTATTGGTCATTAATGTGAGCAAAACTCCTGTTTTTCAAAGCATTGAAGGAGCTGCCATAGCAATTTGCACTGCACCTGTTTCTATATGAAACCTAAAATAATTGAATTGGAATACATTAAAACTTAATGCGTTTTTGTATATTTTTGCTCTTTTGATAATAAATTTTTGTGTGGTTTTCAACAGCATCTTTACACATAACACCACCAAAAACTACAATACTACTACTACTACTGTTACTACTACCACGACCACCACTATTACTATTACTACTAATAATAATATTAATGATAATGATAATATTAATGATTTAGGATCAGTACTCAGTATTGGCCGATACCCAAAGCCCAGGTATTGGAAACGGATCAGAATTGACAAAAAATGGATGGATCCATCTCTAATCAAAACGTTCCTAACACAGCTTTCCATTTCTACGCAGATGATATGGTTGTCTTTTGTTGTGCACCTACTCCCAAAAAGGCTTTTGAGTATATCCAAAACACTTTTGATAGGGTGCAGACTCAGCTTTGCTAAATAAAGCTGGTTCTAAATGAAAAAAAAAAAAAAAAAAAGCAAACCTATGGTCTTCTTAAAGTAGAAAGAACTCTAGTAAGATCTCTTTGAATCTCTTTGAGATTTGTTACTTTTCAAGGTAAACAAATTGAGGCTACTTTTTATTCTATGGATACTACAGATTTTTACCTTTTATTTAAATCTCACATACAAAATCTTGTTGAAAAGGAGGTTGGTCATTGGTTGGATTATATTGATAAGGCCATTCTTGGTAGACTTCCTTGTTATCAATCTTGCTATATATCCCGGAAAAGTGGTTTCTATTCCACCCTTTACCTGGAACATCCTGCAGAGGGAGACATAATTCCAGGATCTTGTAAAAGTGTTGTAAAGTGTATGGAAGCAGAGTCTATCAACAACTGACACTTTTAATTTATTGCATTGTTTGCTTCATGATGTCTTGTGAATTTTAAAGTCATGTCTAAACTGCACTGCAGCCCTTCTCGTCTTGGTCTCTCTTGTAAAAGACGTTTTAATCTCAGTGGAATTACCCTGGTTAAACAAAGGCTAAATAAGAAAAAAAATAATAAAATGTCCCATTACGAACAAGATCAGCTGCTGTTGTTTTTTTTTTTTTTTTTTAGGATACACTGCTATAACTACAACTTATAAAATCTTAACAGATTAAAAGACTGACAAAACTAGAGTAACTGAATTGTGTGGATTTTATTTTTTCACATGCTATCACTGAACCAAACTGCTCACATCAAACTCCTGTGAAAACAGGAAAAACAAGCAGCAGTTTTTGCCAGTTGTTTTAGATATTATGGTAGATATTATACAGATGGGTCATGATGTGATTTGCTGATGGTCAGTCACAGTCACCTCTTCCAGGTCTGTTGGTTTTCATAGGCTGTTGACTGGATCTGTTCAGATTTGTGTTGTCATGCAGATCAAACATGTTTGATATAAACATAGCGGCTCCAAGTCATCCAGATCACAGTCTGCCTCTCTAATGTACTTCAGGATTCTCTGTGCCAACTGTCCACTCCTACTGAACCAAAATCTGCTGACTAATGCTGGCTGGCACAGATTTGGCCAGGCCTGTGATCAGGGGAGAAGTTGTGTAGTCTGACCTCAGCCTTACTGAACTGAAAAAAATCTGGTGTCTCTGGTTGCTCCTTGATCTGTGTTCTGATTCACAAAATTGCAATGAAAACAACCAATATGTAGGGCAGCTGGCCCGGAGCAACCAGCGTACAGCGTTACAGCGGGGGGAGAAAAGGGCAACAGACAATTCATTTCCAAAGAAGCCAGCGGTTAATTTCTACTGATCATGGTGTGATGTGACACATTGGGCAGCAGAGTTCCTCCTGCTACACCAACAGCATCTGCACTTTAGTTATTAGAAAACTAAGACCTGTCACTGAGTATTGAATTAAAGTTTCACTGGAACATTTTAACAATGATAGGGCTGTGGATACAAATTGGCTAATACTGATGTGTATTGAACACAATAATTATAAGGGTGCACTTCTGCACCAGGTACAATGAAGCATCCATTTTAATCATTTTTGAAGAGACTGCACTTGTTTATTACACAGTTCTATATAGCTTTTACTTGTTATTGGGCTGTGCACATTCAATTGATTATAAGGGAAGCGTCCTCCTGTGGCAGACGTGTCGCCTGTGTCCATGATCGATGTATTTTCCCCGTTATGCAGCCAAACAGCAAAAACAAAGGAAGACCTAACAAGAAAAAAAGTAACAAAAATGGAATTGGTTTAAGGGAGTGATTAATTCTTTGAAACCCAACAGCCCATGGTTCAAGTCAAGTCAAGTCAAGCTTTATTCATATAGCACATTTAAAAACAACAAAGGTTTAAAGTTGAAAGCTTTTTTAAAAATTATTATGCTTGTTTGAACAAACTTCACTTATTTCTTTTTTTTATATATAAATATATAACAATGACAAATGTGTTTGTTGCTAATTGAATGCTAATTTTTCGGTAGATTTTCTTGTCATTATTTTTTTTATCAGTTTTGTTCTTTGCTATTTTTTTTAGTAGTTTTCTTGTCGTTATATTTTGTATTATTTATTTTGCATTTCTTGGGTGTAATTTGTGGCAGTTTCTTCTTCTTCTTCTTCTTCTTCTTCATCATCATCATCATCATCTTCTTCTTCTTATTATTATCATTCAACTTTGAGGATATTTTTTGTTCATTTTCTTGTTATTACATTTTAAATGTATGATAGTTTTTGAAAGAAATCAAGAGCTGCCGGCCTTGAAAGGCGCCAAATGTGACACGGAGAAGCAGGGAGACTAGGATCGTCAGGGAGTGTTGTCCTGTTTGTTGCAAACTTGTGGGCATGGGAAGCCCTTTGAGACTGTAAACAGTGATGCTGAGCTCTAAATAAGCCTGAACATGAACTTGAACTTGAGGCTGTAAAGGACATAAACGCCTTTTGGGTTCCTCAAGACAAAACAGTCCAAATGAGTCTCTGAGTTCTTTAGAAAGAAGTTCCTCAAGGAACCCTTTGAGGCTCTGCAGGCCCTTATATTTTAGTAAAGTGTACTTGTCATGTATTCACAGAGCAAATCTGAAACCATTTGTTAAAAAAAAATACATATTTTTTATTTGCAAAATTCATGACATGTTACCACTCAAACAAAATAAATTTTTAACAGTGTATCATCTTTAATCATAAAAATGAGTATAAAAATAGCATAAAATCTGAAATCTGATATTAAGGCCCCATTATATTCTATGCTGCTCAAATATTGCACACCAGTCTGACTTGGAGGATTTAACCAGTGAAATCTGAGCTTCAAAGTTAAGAGGAGGAGAAAAAAAACAACAACTTTACACTTCACTTCAATATTGTACAGCAATGTTGCATATTCAGATTCAGGTTTGTTATGTTATTTCAACCATATATTCATATAAAAATGCATACAACACAATGAAATTACATTTCTCTCAGGATAAAGGTGAAAAACATACATTAAGTCATATAAATACATTAAAAAAATGAACATAAAACCAAGTGTGAGAGTTACAGCACCTGAACAAGTTAGAAGAACCTGGCTGGAGTGGGACCCACTAATCAAATATACAATATAAACTATAGAATGAGAGACTGAGGAAACAAGGCTGAGCATGAAGTGAAATTCAAGCAGTTTTATTGAAAGAATACAACACAACAAAACCCCCCAAAAAACAAAACAGGAGCCCAAGTGCTGACTTAGAGTCTCAGCGACCAGGGTCAGGCCAGTGTTCAGAGACAGAGACAGTGAAAGGGTGAGGAATGTGTCTGCCAGGTTAGGGAACAACCATATATGTTTAGTTTGGGAGTCCCCAGAGCAGTACCAGTCTGTCATACTAAACTGACACAACAGGCCTTTGAATGAGACCACCAAACAAAAGTGGTCTACGATAAACCCCTACAAACAAACAAACAAACAAACAAACAATAAATAAACTATTTACAGTGTCTTCACATCCCCGGGCAGCCAGTACCGCCAGACGCAGAGTACTGCTGCCCCAAGCCAAGGCGCCTGGCTGCCAGGGCTTGCCGACCTCGCAAGACGCTGAGGAACGGAGGGATGGAGAGGACGGTCAGATCAGCCTGCCAGACGCAAGGCTGACCGACGACAAAAGAAATCAATCAAACTATCAATAAAGAAAGTAATTAACCAATAAACTGCCAATCAAGAAAGCAAGAAAGAAATCAAGCAAGAAATCAAGAAATAAAATCAGGGGATGGACCTAAGTCCTCTTGCACCGGAACAGGCTGCAGAGCCAAGAGGAGAACTTCTTCTTTGGCTTTCCCGTGGCAACAACCTGTCAAAAACAAACAAACAAACAAATAAAAAAACACCAAAACAGCATCAGAACTCAGAACATCAGAAATTTCTTATCACAGCAATACATCTACAGTGATTTTATGAATGGTTTGTGTTCCACTAAAATTACCGTTTACACACGATAAAACTGAAAAAAAAAAAAAAAACTCTAAAGGCTACAGCTAACAGTAACCATGTCATCATGAACTGTAGATTATGAGCCTGAGAAAAAATTCTGCCTCAACCCAACTTTAGGTAAATAAATACATGTGCACAATTTGAACTATGTTGCTATACAGTTTCTGTGAGCAGCTCCATATGGTCTCAGTTTGAGTGTTGGTTTGCAGGGCAGCTCACCTCCTCTGTGTGGAGGAACTCCTCCCGGCTCTCCCTGCGCTCCCTGAGCAGACGAAGCTCCAGCAGGGTCGGCTCTCGCTCCGCCTCGCCGTCCGCTCGCTTGAGGGGGATGTTGACGCTGAAGGGAGCGTGGTCGCCGCTCTTCGTGCCGTCTGCAAAGCTCACAGAGGGCTTGAGGTGGTTCATCACCTCTGTGGCGATGAGACGGCAGGCGAAGAGGGCGACCTGGGCATCCTCCATCAGCCCCTCTCTGCTCAGCCAGACGTGGGGCAGAGCCTCATTGAGCTTTGTCTTCAGAGGCCAGCAGAGCTCCTGGCCCAGTTTGACCTGCAAGAAGTTCACAAGGAGCATGTGTGAGCCACTGTACAAACCCCCCTTTATTCCTCTGCTGTTCCTGTGTTCATTTGAAGTGCATACACATTCTCATGTGAATTTTATATATTTAACTCCAAATGAAACCAAAGCCTACCTCTTGCTCAGGGTCAGTGAGGTGCTGGAGTCGTTGGAGGAAGACTCTGTTTTTTCCGTACTTCGTTGCCTCCTTCTGCAGCAGGTGATGGACGTGCTCGACCAGCTCTGTTTCAAAGGCCCTGTTTTTGAGGGCCTGTGGGCGGTACAGGGTCTGATCATGGCCTCTGAACAGCTCCAGCAGGATGGCACGGACAGTGGACTGCTGCACTTGTGCTGCAGAGTCACTGGGGAGCGGCTGCAGGGGAGACTGGAGCGATGGCAGGACAAAACCAGATGTGAGATCATTCCTCAGAGGTGGAGCTTCCATACCCATCACCTCAAAGAGAGGTGTGTTGGGGAACTGCTCCTTAAAGGCGGCCAGGCTGCAGTCGACGGCAAAGGGGTTTGGCAGCAGTGAGGTCTTGTTGGCTGCTGTCTCAAACTCCTCATAGTCGTCGCCTATGAAGTATTTCCCCTCCACCCAAACTACATCCCTGTTGGAGAAGCGGGGCTTGGTGACGAGGCGGCGGTACTCCACTACGTGCTGGTCCGTAATGCAGGGCAGAGCCTTCTGGAAAACCTTGGTCTTCCGGATCCAAGTTCCGTAACACAGGAACATTTCCTCCCTGATGGATTCAGGGAGAGGCTGAGAGAACAGCCTGCTCTCCATGTCATCCATCTCCCTGGGAGCTAAAAGCAGAAAGGAAGAGTTGATTGAGAGGTAAAGTAGCGTTACAGTGGAGGCGCATTTCTAATGTAGATAAACCTGTGGGACCTGCAAGGTCTTTTGTTATGAGTGATTAAAAAATCATGGTCAAAAGTGCCTGTGCTGCTTTGAGAAGTCAGACCCACAGAGCCTTGGGTTTGGGGCTTAGCTCTTCTTTAAATTAAAAGCAGTGAAATAGTAAATAAGCTTCTAAGTCAGCTGAAAACCAGATAGTCATCACAATGTGAAATGTATACAATCTGATGACAAATTTAATATCAGTGCTCTCTACCTTCCAGTCATTCAAACATGAATCTGGATGTAACTGTGGGATTCATAGCAACAAATGACCCACAGCTTCTTCCTTTTGATTACCTTGGCTAGGGGCAGGGCCTTCTGCCAGTTCAGCCTGCCTGATTGGCTGATGCATGGTGAGGACCGCCTTGATGATGGCGTGAGGGATGGCACAGAGGAGGGCGGGGTCCCTCTGAGCGAACCGCTTCCTCATCTGTAACACATGAGACATTTGTATCAGACAAATCTTAGATGCAGAGTCATAAACACCAACACCTTTCATACTGCTGTATTTAGGACTGGGTCAGCGGTACAAATGGTAATGCTTCCTTGCAAAATATGTTGTCAATTTTGCAGAAAAAGACATTTTTGGCCCATCACAACACTATTACAGAGCATTTGCTTGTCAGTCAGATGAGACCAGTTCATTCGTGATAAAAATAATTTTTTCTTTGAGAATTTTGTTAAAATTGTATGCCGTGTAAAATTGAAAGCCACCCTCCAGCCGATGATTAAACCCTTAAAAAGTCATCTCTGTTCCATCAATACTATGGGCTCTAGTTTCGCAGACCGGGTGAGGCGGAGACGCAGCGCCAAGTGGATTTTTGCAAGTTTGGCACGCCATGCGCTGTGGCGCAAATACTCCGCCGTCCCTCCTACCAGCACAAGGGAGGAGAGAAGGCGTGGAGTGGGTTTGAGACAGCCGATTCACTTTAAACCAATCAAATGAGCCCCTGTCCTCGCCTGTAAAATGCGTTGCGCGAAGGCGCCTCACAGGCAGGTTTCCGGAATGTCAGGCACATTAACAATGCAATAAATACCCACAAAAACCACTATTCAATGCTACTATCTCAATCAGCACATTAATTTATCTCCATATCGACTGTCCCGTCACAACTGATGTCAGATCAAAGGAGATTGGCACCGTTTGTGCTGATTGTGAGGTTTTGGTGACGTGTGCGCACTGCCCGCCTGTCAGCCAAACTTCCACTACGCCAGCTCCACTCCGCCTTTTGGCACGAAACTGTCACCGCGCCAAGCTGAATGTGTCAACACCTCCCCCTTGCTGCGCCGCCACTCCCATCTCGGCGCACCTCGGTGCGCCCCTCGCGCTGCGCTGGTCCAAACTAGCTCTGCGCAGGGTACGCCTCACTGCGCCACCTGTGCTGCGCTGGGAAACTAGATCCCTATATTATAAAACATCCCCTCATGCGTTAATGAGTGAATCATAGATAAACCATTTTAAGTACACGCAAATCTATGAATCTGCAAATCAACTCCATCTGAGAAAATGTTTCTGCTCGCAGGAATTTCCAGATGTTGGCATGTGATTGATGTTCAGATGTACCTGGATGGTGGATCCGAAAGTCTCCATGAGGCCACTCTGGAGATGCGCGACGGCTCTCCTGATGTTCCATGGAGGAGGAGGGAGGCTGGTATCCACGGCGACACCAGGAACTCTCCTCAGGGTCTCCAGAGTGACAGCGCTCATCTGGAGGAGGAGAAGAAGAGAGGAGGACAGAGGAGAGAAGAATAGAGGACAGAGGAGTGGAGCGGGGTGGAGGAATAAACAAAGAACAGAAAAGGGTTGAATAAAAGAACGGAGTGAAGAAAATGTAGAAGAAGAGAGAGAGGACAGGGAGAGAGATAAAGACCATTCATTAATAATGCTGAATCAAAGATGACCAGATGTGATAGTGCTACAGATGTTTGAAAACACACACAAAAACAATGATACTGAGAAGGATTTGATATTCTCACAACTGAAAAAATCACTAGCATTAGTGCCAGTAGGGGATGTAGTTGCAGTAGAAATAGCAGTACAGTAGTAAACCGTAGTAGAAGTGATAGTAGGCACACCAATAGTTTTAGCAGTAGTAGCAGAGGTAGTATCATCAGTAACAGCACTAGTAGTTGTAACCCATGGTTAAAAGACAGCAACAAATATATAATAAATACATAAATATAACATAAATAACCAAAAAAATATAAACAAATTTCCCATTTCATATTAAATGTTTCCCCTTCAATTAATGTGCTAATGTTAAATATGTGCTACTGTCTCTTTAAGAGGCGAGCTACATTGTAAACAGACGCGAGCCGGCTCAGCTCAAAAGACCAACTGACAGAGACCAACGGAAAAGACCGAAACTACACGGAAACAGTCAGCGCAAGAGACAACAAATATACAAACACCTGTAAGGAAAATTATTCATTTTAAAACGGAGGATCTACCCTACTTCACCCGAGTGGCGATTAATGAAACTGTTGAAGACGGTTTTGGTGAGTTTTCATTTTTTTCCTTCTGTCTTTTAACTTGAATGAAAGTGTTATACTGTTACAAGCTAGCAATGTAATTGGTCAACCAAACCCACTGCAACATGATTATATTTATTTCTAATAAGTTTTGTTTGTTTTGCTGTCAGAAAGTGTAGCTTTCACTTGAATAATCTCTGTAGCCTTATGTTTTGTTTGATTATTTTATATTGAGTGATCGGTTTTATTGAATGATAGTAATGTCTTGTTAGACGCTATCGGGTAACCATGGCAACACACTCAGCAGCGAGTGAAATAGTTATTCCCCTGCAACCGCCATGTAACTTATATTGGAAAAGTAACCAATTCCTATCAGTTGAAAAGACATTTATTTATTTTCTGTATTAGAGGTCGACCGATTAATGGTTTGGCTGATTGGTTTGGCTGATTAATCGGCGCCGATAGGACGTTTTACAAACTATCGGAATCGGCGGAACTTGGCTCCGATAGTGGCCGATGGCTGCAGTTTTTTTTCCACAGCGCAGCAAACTGATTCTTCCCTGCCCTGCTCTCTGTCTCTGATCACTGAGGGGCGGGGCTGCTCTTCACACAGAGAGAGAGCATGGGAGAGAGAGAGAGACGGGGCGTGTGTAGCGGCAGCAGAGAGAGGAGAGAAGTGACCCAGGTGGATTAACTCGATGAGACGACGACACGCGTTATTGTAAGCGCAATAAAACCTTCATGAGTTGAAAGTCAACAAACATAACCTCCTTGGCGGAGGTACCACTTGTTCTACAAACATAAACGTGCATCATATTTCAGCATAAACAGCGACATTTCCACCGGCATGTTTTACATGACCACAGTGCTTGTTAAGCTGATATTGCTTAATTATAAAACGAGTGCTTCCCATCCTTAAATGTGATTGGCTGAGCCGCGTTCCATGCCGTTGTAAAACCAGTGTAACCCACTGGCAGACCGCAGCACAAAATATCCCCGCGCCAGTCTAAACAGACATAGCGTTGCCTGGCAACCA
>OMLB01061395.1:0-11817 GCA_900302555.1 Myripristis jacobus
TAGTTATTATCATATTATTGCTACTGCAGTTATTAGCATCACTCAGTCCTGCTCCAGTCAGACCTGTGGTTATCATTCCTGCTATCCTCACTGTCACTGTTCTGACTGCTGCTGCTACCACCTCTGTGCTACTGTCTCTCTCTCTCTCTCTCGCTCTCTCTCTCTCGCTCTCTCTGTCTGTCTCTCTCTCTCTCTCTCTCTCTGTCTCTCTCTCTCTCTCTGTCTGTCTCTGTCTCTCTCTCTCTCTCTCTCTCTCGCTGTCTGTCTCTGTCTCTCTCTGTCTCTCTCTCTCTCTCTCTCTCTCTCTCTCTCTCTCTCTCTCTGTTTCTTCTGTCACTCTTGTATTGTGCTCTGGTTTGATGGAGGAGGGAGCAAGGTGTTAAGCAGCACACTCTCCTAAACTGTGTTTGGATGGAGAAATCAGGGAGAATTGAATCAGATGCGTCTTGAGCTGACATATGACATTTGTTTCCTGTTATTGTAAAACTTTGTTACTAATTTTCGCAGATTTTCGCAGACTCAGCAGTATCAGTCACTGCTTTTTCTTTTATGGGAATTTTACACTGACCCTCTGCATCACTGTCCTTTTACCCTTAGCATACTTGACCAGCACTAACTTCAACCTCTTCTTCATAATCATTAAACCTCATAATCACTGCCACTACTCATAAAAGCATAGGTCAGCATGACAGCATAATCGTAAATCATATCTCTGTGTGTGTTGGATTGTGTAGTTACAAGTCCTGGTACCCTTTTTCTTTTCTTTTTTTTTTTTTTCTTTTTTTTGGAAGAAACTACACTGCTTGTTATTTTCCTATTTGAACCGGAAAGTAGATCTGGCTTGTAGCGTCTGCAGGAACCCTCCATGTAGTAGCTTTGTGCCAGCAAGAATCAACCTGCTAGTAGGGGTGTGCATCTCTCCCCCGAGACAGATTCAGTATGTGCCTCCATTAGAGTGTGGATACCCGGCCAGACCCGTTGGATCCCGGACAAAAATTTTGAAATTATATTCAGGTTCGGGTCGGATTCGGTCACGTTGGCATTACTTTAGTGAAACTCTAGTGTAAAATCAATAAAAAATAATGGACCTACTGTCTGTTCTGGGCAACATCCTGTATAGTGCTGGATTTTACGTGACGACGCTGAAGGCAACATGTAAGCTATTTCAAAAATCACAAAAAAAGCCTATCTGTCGGGTTCGGGTTGAGCTCGGTTACTATGCTCTTGGGTCGGGTTTGGACAAAAATTTGCGTGCGGCACTCTAATCTCCATTCATGTTCAATAATCTGCTTTGGCTCAAATGGAAATCAGACAGCGCATTTCATGTGTACTGTATTTACAGCAGTCCATTCTGCCTGTTGTTTCTACGTCTTCTTCTTCTTCTTGAGCACTTCAATATGTCACATAGCTGAGTAAGCAGTCGCTCAGTGTGGCTCAGGACACATTCATGTACACACTGCACAGCAGACCACCTATGAATGCGGTCCAAGCTATCAGATCTCAGTGCATCTCAATTCACAGCTACACGTCAAACTGTCCACTTGTGACTGGATCATCCCAGACACATGTTCATGCCAGCGGTGAAAGGGGCCCTAGAAGCATTGGTGAATTGTCACACCTCTACCTGGTAATACTTCAACATTACTTGGCAAGATCTCTTTTGTTTGCCTTTGTTTGAGTGTTTTTTTTTGTTGGCTTTTTTCGGGCATGTTTTGTTGCACTATGGAAGTGAATGGAGAGAGACAAATGCAGTGTTGTGGATTAGCAGTCCAGTGAAGCACAAAGCAAGCATTTCACTAAGTTCATTACACAAGCCACCATGTAGGCTCATATGTTGAGGTAACTATACAACTCAACCAAATTTCAGTTTCGCTTGAAAATCTCAAGGCTCTTTACAGGTTACCATAGACTTACTAACAAGAGAACATCCAATTAATAAATCACTGGACAATTAGACAAGGAGCAGACAAGAGTAGAGTGCTATTACCTTGCAAAAGTAAAAAAGATGCCTCCAGTGCTGCTGGTATAAAAAGGGAGCGCTGACTTTAAAATGAGTCCAGTCTGATCCCAGCCTCAGGCTCCTCATTTGTGAAGGGTAAGATAAACTCAAATAAATATGATATTAATCACACTCTGTTGTGGGATTTGTTCCATGTTTTAATTGTGCATTTCATTTTGGTTTAGTTTATTGGAACCCTATAGTGTTTCTTCCATATTCTAAACCATGGCTGCAGACCAAATCTTACAGGAAGATGAAGTTTTGAACTGAATTTAATCCCATTGTGGGTCACGTTGAGGTTAATCTCATTAAACTAAAACAAATTTGGCCTTCAGAGGTGATGTCCTGAGCGTAAAGATCACCTCACAAACGGTCATTATGTTTCTGAGAACAAATGGTGCAGCTGCCAATATATTTCCCCCTCCAGGCAGGGTTCAATAGCCCCGGCTATAGAACTAGAGAGGACAGAAGAGGGATTCCCTACTCTATTACAAGAGCCCTTTGCATGGCTGGGGTTTCCTGTCACTAGTTAAGTTTATTCAGTCATTTTTTTGTCTATAAAGTATAAAAGATTTTTTTTTTTTTTTTACTTTAATACGAGTTTTAACAGTCTCTTAGTAATGAAGTTCAATCAACTCACAACATGTTTTCAGTACAACACATACAACAAAACAAGCAACTCCACCTAATTTAATTAGATTTAAAGATGTGCTAAGTAATTTCTGAGGGAGTAAAGAGCTCAAATCTGTTTGTATTGTGCTCTGGTTTGATGGAGGAGGGAGCAAGGCGTTAAGCAGCACACTCTCCTAAACTGTGTTTGGATGGAGAAATCAGGGAGAATTGAATCAGATGCGTCTTGAGCTGACATATGACATTTGTTTCCTGTTATTGTAAAACTTTCCTCATTTTCGCAGATTTTCGCAGACTCAGCAGTATCAGTCACTGCTTTTTCTTTTATGGGAATTTTACACTGACCCTCTGCATCACTGTCCTTTTACCCTTAGCATACTTGACCAGCACTAACTTCAACCTCTTCTTCATAATCATTAAACCTCATAATCACTGCCACTACTCATAAAAGCATAGGTCAGCATGACATACAACAACACATACAACACATACATGTTTGTATGCAAACTGAGTTAGTCCCGCCTACAGGTTCGCAGTAGATCGCTTGTACAAAACTGAAAGGTAAGGTGAAAATGTGTTTTTTGGGTTGGAAACAAAGGATACGCTTCACTCTCACAAGGCTCTTATTGGATTGTTTGGATTATTTCGTCTCATAAATGTGTTGAAGCTGCAGAAACTCAGCTACAAGGTGAGCTGCTCTGAATGAACTTACAACAGAGGCACTTGCATGGCCGATCAGACATTTGGATACATTAACCTGCAGAGTGTGCAGCTTCAGAGCGGCTTTGAACGAAGCTGAGGAGGCGAGCGGGTGAAGTGGAGGGCGGAGGAGGAGCTTATTCTCTGACGTTTTTGAAATTTTAATGGAATTTGGAATGGAGTTTTTTTAAATCATTTATGACAACTCTGATGTCATGGCCTACGAGCACTTCAGTTCATTAGAAATAATATTGATGTCAGCAGCTGTTTAATAAACAAAATAACAAAAAAGAGTTGACGGACGAAGGTGGGTCTTGGTTTTTCTGTCTTCTAAAAAGTACTATATTCCCCAATATATTTTTTTTTTGTCTTTGAAGTGGCTCCAAAAGCGCCCCCTACAGAGTGCCACCATGAATAGCGCCCCCTGTGTGTATGGCGTGACCAGGGGCTCATTCTTGTGTGTCCGCGGGTGAAGCAAAACATCCCGTTCATCGCTGAAAGGAAGAGGTGTGTGTGTTGAAACGAGAGAGAAAAAGATGTCGAGGAGGGGAAGAGGGGCATGCCCTCTCTCTCTTTTTCAATTATCCTTTCTATATTTAGAGAGAAAGAAAGGCGATGGAGCAGCTAAAGTCTGACTTCCTGGTGTCTTATACAAGTTGTGAAGATGAGCGTGGTTCCCCTGCGTGTCTCTGAGTCAACACAGCCTCACACTCTGTCAATCTGTCGTGCAAAGATGAACAAAATGCCTCTGTCATACTTTTGTGTTACATGACCGCTCCAACAAAATGACTGTGGATCTATGCATTGTCATTCTATGCTGCGGTCTGTGTGGCCGCTGTCGGAGCTTTGTAGTGTGTGTTCAAGCGACGCTGTGTGAAAGGTTTTCCTGGGTCAGTGCTTCCCCCTGAGGAAGCTCTTCAAATGTCATGTTTGTCATGAATAAATAAAAGCATGCCGGCCACAGCGTGGATGTGTGTGTGTGTGTGTGTGTGTGTGTGTGTTGTCTGTGAAAATGGATGTTGATGCAAAATTTGTGATTGTACCTTTTTCTGTATATTGCTGTATTCAGTGAATCATTAAATGACTGGTGTGTGTTTATCCTGTCTGTGTGCGCATTAATAATAATTAATAAATGAATTAGGCTATAATTACCCACTGTTTTGTGCCTTGTACCTGCTAGAAGTTATTTCCAGCATTTCACCTGTGTTCAGTGTGTCATCGCATTCACTGCTTGTTTGTTTGCCAGAAAATGACAAGAAAGGGAGAGATGAAGCTTACCGACTAGCAGGGCCGTCAGTCCTGTTTGAGTGGAAAAGCAGGGAAAAAGCAGCTGGCCTGAGACTCAGCCAAGTGTGGACACGAAGAGAGAAGAGGATACAGAGAGACAGACTGAGAAATGCGGATATAATGTGACAGAGAGAGACTTAAAGAGAAACATGGATAGATAGCAAGAGAAACTAGTGATGAACTGTATTAACAAGGAAAAGTCCCGAGGGCTGAGGCTGGCCAAGTCAAATAACCTGAAATGATTCAGTCTGAGCCAAGGTCAGGAATTATGTTGACTTCTCACTATTCTCATTGCAAAGGTTTGTGATTTCCAGTAGAGGACCATTTATTCAGTGCTACTTAAACCCAGTGGAATATGTTGCAAGTATCCCATCTAAAAAAAAAGATGCTAAGGAGAACAAAACAGGGTGAGATAATGACAATCTTTCTCTCTACAGAGGTCAGAGAGGTTAAAAGATTGTCAAATGCAGTTAGAGAGGAATGATCATTAGCACCATCACCATTAACTATGCAGCTGTAATTTGTCAGTGTGTCTCTGCACTGGTGTCACCAAGACAAATTCCCGTACATTCATCATATGGAGCGTTAACAGTGGGATGATTCGAAATGTCTGTAATTTGCCCACTGGGTTGGGTGTACCTATTGTACACCTGTCTGGCCATGAACGGGTCTCCTCTCTGTGGTGTGTCTGAAGATTTCGTCGATGTTCCCCTGTTCCATCTGTGGGTTCTTCTTCTGGGGAGAGTTTTTTCTTGCCCGCTGAGGATTAAGTCAGGGGTTGTTGTCCTGTTTTGTTTCTGTAATCTTGTGGGTCAGCAAAGCACTTGGAGACTGTAAAGAGTAATTCTGGGCTCTAAATAAACTTGAACTTGAATGATCATTATTTTGCGCAAAGAAGAAAAGAAAGACAGAAAGAAAGAATCAAAGAAGCCAAAGAGTTTTCCAACCAGACAAATGACCATAAAAGCTCGGTGGTTGAAATCTGATAGCCACGGCGGCGGCCACACCAGCACAGCTGCATGTGAGTGGACGGCAACAATAACATGACAAGCCAAGCAATACCTCATCACTGCGATTCGATTTCAACAAGGTAGGATGCTGACAAACCTCTCAGCCAAGCAAATTTCCGACAGGGCCGATATGTATTAATATGAAAGATGAGATTGTATATTTACATCCCTAGGAAAATGTGTAGCGCACCCTTCGGACAAGCTACATTTCATCTCAAAAGGCGTGTCAGAAATGCATGCGATAAAATGAAAATGTGGTCGGCGTGCAATTTCAGCACTTCAGCGGCGGACAGCTCCTCTGTTTCAGCAGCTGCTTCAGCAGAGGAAAGCGCCGAGCAAACGAGCGCTCCCAAATTAAAATGATGCTGCGAGGTTGATTCAGCACTTCCTCACCCCGTGCAATTGCTTCTATTTCAGTGTCACTACTTGGTGCCAGCGACCCACATTAGCCGTTTCATCGCTGGACAGCACCACAGGGGGAAAACGTGCCCCATGTAAAACCATTTCATTTCACGCAGGACAGCCCCGCGAGCTGAAACCTGAAGCCCAACCCCTTCTCAGCAGCAGATTTTTCAGCACACATCAAGCATTGTGAGCAGCTAGGGGAGATTTGGAGAATTAGAAATTCATCGAGGTTCCTCTGAGATCCAAGAGGAACCGAATAGAGCCTTAGGGTAACTCACCACGAGAAAAGTCCCGAAGGGATTTCTCAAAGACTTTCCATATGTTAGAGCGCTGTGAGAGCACCGTCAGCGTTCACCTTCTGGGGATCTGAAAAGTCCTCAACATGTCCTTAAAGCCTTTACATTTTTAAAACGTAACCACACCTGCTTAAATATTAAGGGAGCACTCTGTGTAAAATTTGGATCAAAAAGATTGACTGAAGAACTTTTGACACAAGGATGTTTGTTGATTGCTCCTTGTAGTGCTGCAGCTTATGCTCATTTTTACTGCTGATTAATCTGTTTTTTTGTTTTTTTGTTTGTTTTTTGTTAATCTGCTAATGATCAGTCAATTTCAATTCAGGTATTTAAAATAATGACTTTTTTTTATTGATTATATAATAAAATGAACACAGAAAAGTAAGACACTTTTGCATCTTCCAAAAGCTGTAGTCAGCAAATTCTCAGAACTTCATAAATGGCTAAAATGATTAATTGATTATTGATTCATTTAATTGAAATTGATTCCTTGTCAGCAGACTAATCGATAAATCAGCTAATTATTTCAGCACTAATTGCTTATGTAAAAGTAGCCTGGAGGAACATTTTTATTTTTAGTCTACGTATTCTGTGTTTCTACGCTCGTCTGTGATTTCTCGCCAGTTTTGACTAAGATAAACACGAGCTCTTTCCTCGGCTATGAGCTAATAGTCAGACAGTGTTTTGGCTTAAAGGTTAATAATATGTGAATGTAGTGAGGACGTGCCAGCTGATGTCAGGTTTAATTTGGGCATCTACACGTTGTGTGCAACACAAAGGTATATTCTGGGCTGCTTTCAGTGGTGGTTGCTCAGTTTTCCTGAAGACCATTAAGCACCTGCTCATCCATAGCAAATGAGAAACGTGTGTGTTTGTGTGTGAGCCGCGGGTTGTTGTTGTTATGTGCTAACAGGCACCTTGAGCGGAGCATATGGCGCTATTAACACAGACAGCACAAGCAGTGTACAGCTTCGCACACATAACAGCTGCTCAGCAGATACCACCAAATTTCCTCTGGACAATATTAGAAACACAATGTGCTCCAAGGAATAAAACAACCGGGTGAATCTTGGAGAAAACTACAGACCCTTATTGATTTCCTTTTGATTTCAATACATTTCTGTAGTCAAGCAACGATGTAGTATTTTTTTTTCATCAACAGTGTTGATGGAAAAAACTTGGAAAAATCAGAAAGAGTTTAGTGTGCTGTCCTCCCGTTGTCTTTTCTATGCAGCGGTGATAATAATAATATTTTTTTAAAAATCCAAAAAGTACTGAGCATCCATCAAGGTTCCTCTGATATCTAAAAGTAATCAAACAAGAACGTGGGGTATGTTTGATGAAATATCCCCCGATGGATTTCTTGAGGATCCCTCGCACATTTGAGGTCTGTGGGAATACTGAGAACCTTTTCGAGAACCTTTTAGAAGAAGTACTTTGCTCTGTGGTTTGAGGAACTTGGCTAATCCAGAATGCTGTATTTGTGTCTCACCATTCACTTCCACACCATGGCAAAACACCTCCCAAAATAACATATTTTTTAGGAAACTAAAATGCTATTTAGTTGTTATTTTCCTAATTGAAATGGAAAGTAGATCTGGCAGGCAGCGTCTGCAGGAAACATCCATGCAGTAGCCTTACACCAGGAAGGATCAAGTTTATAGCATTTTCAGATAATTGTAATTACACTGAAAAAAAAAAGGGCACCGGAACCTCTTGTATTTTGTATTGACATAATTTGCATTGTTTGTGTTTGTTTCTGTGCTAAAAGTGTTATTTTGGGAGATCTTTTGCTGTGAAAGTGCATAGAGAAGCTCAAATCCAGTGTTGTGGATTAGCAGCCCAGGGGAGCACAGAGCAGCCAATGAGAAGATTTCACCGCCACATGGACTCATATCACAGGGAACTGTGCAACCCAACACTGTACCAAAGCTCAATTGTGGTCTAAGATTTACTTGAAGCCCGTTTCATTTTTTTTTTAAGTGTAAAAATGCACTTGTCATTTGTCTCAGTTTGTCCTTATCTCCCTGTCTCTGTCTCTTTGTCTCTCTCTCTCTCTCCTCTCCACCCAACCGGTAGAGGTAGATGACCGCCCGTTAAAGTGGAGTTTTACCTTGCCACTGTCGCCAAGAGCATGCTCAGGAGGGAATCTGTTGGGTTTCTTGTTTTTTTTCTTCTGTAATTTGTAGAGCGTGGTCTTTACCTGCTCTACCTGTAAAGAGTCATGAGATAACTTTGTTGTGATTTGACGCAATATAAATAAAGATTGATTGATTGATTGATTGATTGATTTTGATAGGATGTTTGATTTTGGTGTTGATTCTGTGAGGCTGGCACATCACCTACTTGTTGGGCCAGATTTTGACATATCATTTAAAAAAAAAATCACTGTCTTTGTGTAATTTTTTCTTTACACCTATCAGTATTCATCATTCTAGCTGAAACCTGTGTAGGCATGGAGTTTTGTCACAGCCGTCAAATTTTAGCATGTGATAAAACCTAGAAAGCGATGGGTCACTGAAGTTTGTGCATCATACATCAGCCTGTGTTTATTTGTTAATTCTATAACTAAACCTCTAATTTGCTCTTCATCAAGAACACTACCACAAATACAGTTTTAAAATATGAACTTGATAAAACTGATGTGGGGAGCCAGGTAGTTCTCTCTGAAAGCCAACACATTAAGTCACTGTGTTGATAATTCAAAGGCTATGATTCCTGGCAACATAGTTTGTGTGTTTTTTATCCTGTTCTAAGACAGCATGCAATTTTCTCATCATTATATATGTTTCTTTCTCCAGATGCCTACAGAAACAGAATGCAACACATGCAATGAAAAAACTGGGGTAGCCAGGAAGAGATGGAAGCACTGTGGTGCCAGCAGCTTCACAAAGAAAAGCTGAGGAACAGATGGAAAAGGTTGGCAAAGATTGGAAAGACAAAAAACTGCAGTCTTAACAAAGTCTGCGATGCAACAAATGTACTGGAAAATTTTATTTATTTATTTATTCAGATAGATGCCATAAAATAATGAGTAATGTGCACATGCACATTTGTTGTATTGCTGTTACCTCACTGACTTTTTCATCATTCCAAAATGCATCCAAGTTTCATTGTGTGGACATTCTTGTATTCTCAGTTTAGCTGTGAAGTACAGATCACTGCATTTTATGCAGCGTGGTAAGCTATATTTCTGTAACTACAGCTCAGTCAAAGCAGTGCAGCTAACGTATGGATATTTCATATTAGTTTGCTAAAAACATGACTTTAAAGGCAGACGGTGCAGTTTCAAATGGGAGGGCAGACTTGCTGGCACTGTTTCCTCATATCAAAGATGAGGCTGAGAAGTAATAATGGATTTAGGTGTGCAAACATTTTTTTTTGTGCAGCATGTTTTTGTCTTGTCTCTTCCTCAATTCAAATAGCTTTCAAGCGTGAATTTTTGGCCACTTGACATTGCTAGTAAGAAACCATTTATAGTTGCTTCATTCTGTGTCTCGATGCATAGCTTATGTCTCTTTTTTAATGCAGTGTATTTTACTTTAAATCAACAAAATCATAACATAATCAATGTTAATAGGTTAGGAAGGGACCTCAGCACACACCGTCTTGATTATTCCATGTGGAATGGTGAGCACACACCTGACCCCAGTTAGGTGGACAGATAATTCATCACTATGACAGCCATGTTTGGACATAAAAGACAGGCCTTGTTTTTCAAAAGTGCTGAGAACAAAAGGAAAAAGCAGGGACCAAACGAAATAATGGCTGAAAAATAACCGCAGACACCAAATGATAGCAGAGAAATCGTCATCAGCTCATTCTCAGACAAGAAAAGAACGTTAATAGTTTTTTTGAGATATGTAAAGCATAATAAAATGCAACCTTGTCCACCCATGACTAACATAACAAAAGATTAGCAAGTATAATAGAAAGGACTTGGGACAGAATAAGAAGTACTACACTATCCTATATAAATAACTAGAAACCAGTGTAGCTGATCATGAACATAGATGAGCTCTGCCACTGAACTGCATTGATCCAGAGCTGTTAAAGAATTAAGGAGATACAGATGGAGAGCTTGTAATAGCATGCAGGATTAATTCAAGCAACGTCCAAATGCACAGTCAGAAGCAAGAACTTGAAAACTAACATATTCATTTTAGAGTTTGAACTCTGAAGTTTTGCCCTCTTCATATTTGATGGTCTCTGGTATCTTGCTCTCTGATAGTTTGTAGCAGTGGCAGCGTCAGATAGCAGCATGTTGTTTTTGTCTTGTCTCTTGCTCAATTCAAATAGCTTTCAAGCATGAATTTTTGGCCACTTGACATTGCTAGTAAGAGACTGTTTATAGTTACTTCACTCTGTGTCTTGATGCATAGCTTATCTGTCTGTCTTTTCTTTTTTTTTTCATTTTGTTCTGGCTCCACAAGTGGGATCTTTCAGAGAGCCATCCAGTACTGCTCCTTGCCAGGAGAACTGCTAATGGTTTTTCAGCTGAGTGTTTCTGTCCAAACAGTCTGGCAAACAGACACAGAGGATGCTAAGGAAGCTCTCAGCACAATAAAAATGATTTATGAAAGATTTCTTTAAGATTTTTATTTTAGAAATTGAAGAGCAACATCTCTCTCAAGAAACAATGTCACTATCACGTAATAAAATAATAGAATCATTTTCAAACATTAATGAAAAGAGTTTTCTGTGGGACTATGTCTTTGGTAGAAAATAGTACCACTAAAAACAGTTAAGGGTAACAATGTAATATCACACTATTAATTTCTTAAACAGATCTTTGGCATCTTTCACTGATAGCTCCACATTGAAAAGATTCCTTTGTAAGTTTGTGATTATTAAATTGCATTTTTGAAAGAGATCTGCAAATAGACCTACTGAGAGTCAGTTTTTGCTGTGACACATATCAAGATTGTAACTACCTATAAAATCTTAGATGTTTCAATAAAAAACAAAAAACATTCAAGATGGTGTGGTGTATCTGATGCCAAGACCTGAGCAGCAGATCCTTTAAGTCCTGTAAGTTGCGAGCAGTCGATCAGACTGAGAACTGGGAAATCTGGACGACAAGTCAACACCTTGAACACATTGTTGTGTTCCTCAAACCATTTCAGAACCATTTTTGCAGTGTGGCAGGGTGCACTGACCCGCTGAAAGAGGCCACTGCCATTAGGGAACAGTGCTTTGTAAGTGTACATATTGGCAAGTGTATGAATTGTTTCCATCTGCTCATGCTGAGGTCCACACCACAGTTTTTTCCTCCCGAAAGTGACGAGCAGTTGAAGCAGCATCCAGGATGGGGGAGACTCCATCACCACGCACTGGGGATCCTTCAGCCACACAGACAGAGACACCACCATGACATGACCACCACACCACACCTCTGCTCCTCCCAGGGTCTGACACTGCCATCACCATGTCTCTCACTCCTGTGTCCACCACCCTGACCCCCTACTGCGTCCACCACCCTGACCCCCTA
>OMLB01061396.1:0-21978 GCA_900302555.1 Myripristis jacobus
GAAAGATCAGGCTCTCACCTCAGAGGTCCTCTCCTCTGGAAACACCCTCCGCAACATATAAGCCGTCTCCTTGGTTTGTTTGCCCAAGGACTTTCCAACGGTCTCTAAGATCATGGAGATGACCAGAGCCCCGCGTTCAAAGACAGAAAGCTTTTTTGCCTTTGCCATCAGGAGGTCATGACAGTGTGGATACCTGACAGAAAATGACACTGAATCCACATTTTTGTGAAGATTTGGGCTTTTAAAGGCAGTGGTCTTAAACTTTTGATCAGCTGATGAACAGCCTATTTCAGTTTAATGGTTGTTTGCAATAAATTGCTTGCTCAAATTTTTTTTTGTCTCACTCTCATTTCTTCTTTTTGCATTTTGAAGCTCTACTTAGAACCTTCTTAAGATCCAACAGTGCAAAATGTAAATTCTTGCAATTTTTCAACTGGTCTTAAAATTTTGATCAGGAGTGTATGTATATTGCCTAAGATTAAAAAAAACAAAAAAAAACAACCTTTAACATGTTGCAAATTTGAAAAGCTGTTTAATAAACATATGCTTAAAGGCATTTAAACAAAGTTAAATGTGTTTAACTTTGTGTGTTAAGTGTGGAGTTTGTATTATTCAAAATTTTGACGCCAATATTTTCACTTTCACTGCAAATGAATATCGGCTCCAAATATCGGTTATCGGCCTCCTTGACTACTAATAATTGGTATCGGTATCAGCATCGGCCCTGAAAAAAAAACTATCGGTCTATCTCTACAGCCACATTAGGTGAGACTCACAAAGTCTGGTGTCTGCAGAGTCACTGGTGGGAAGCCCTCTCCACACAGTAAGAGATACCTGGACTCACCAGTGGTGGTCAGTGCCAACACTGTGGCAGACCACAACAAAGTTGCCTAAAGCTGTGTCCCAATTCTGGGGCTGCCTCCTTCGAAGGTCACTTTCCAAGACCACATACTTCGTAGTCACCTAACAAGGCTGTCCCAATCCACAGTGTCCCCTGAATGCAGCCTTGCTTTAGCAGAAATTGGAGATACCAGTGTATCCACTATCCGACCAGTGTATATTCTGTCATCCTCCATACTCCAAGATGCATTTTGCGCAGCTGACATTTTGAAAAGCTAAAGTGGCAGCTAGAGATGAACTGAGCCACTTTTTTCAGTTCCGATCCAACTATGATGCCTGAATGTGGATATCTGTCGATACCAATACCAAAGCTAATTTTTCTTGAATGTAATTAGGATTATAATTACTGTTATTGTTGTTGGTATTATGTGTAAGGTTACATGAGGCTGCAGTAAACCTTACAGCACTTCTTAGCCAACTGTTACTAGCTCCATCATGTGCAGACATGTTTACTTACTGTGCACACTTCTTTTATCTGACGAAAATGAGTGAGCACCTATGTGAGTGACATTAATTACTTGAATTTCGAATATTTGCAATTTCCATACGTGCCTCTATTTTGTTCAGGTTTTCGTCCTTGATGGTAACAAAGAGGGAGACACTTCTCTATGGTCGAGATCTGCCTCTCTACATCCATCTCTACTCTCCCCACTGTGTACAATGAGGAAGTTCAGTGCAAGCTCCAGCAAAAAGCAGTGCTTTACAGGCACGATCAGCCTGTGACATGTAACTGAAATAGAGGCACAGCGAACTATTTTAACACAAAGAGAGGCTGCTCCTTTCTTTTTTGGGTCAACCCTCCATTCTCTAGCTTGCATCATATTCAGTCAAGATCAGGTGTAAAGGGCTTTTTCATGGGCAACGAAAAAGGCCTGGCCTCAATTCATTTTCAGTGAGAGGTGCATGGAGGAGCAGCGTGGGGTGAGCGATGTGGGCAGGCAGAGCTGGACGCGGGCTCGTACGTGCACACGCCTGCCCACCTGCCTCCTCGAACAAAGTTGACTTGTGTTGAACCTTTGATGGCTCACCCAGTTGACCAGTCAGCAGACAATATTGTGTGTTATGTAATCTAGGTCTACCATCAAATGATGGTATGCAATCACATCACAACACTTAAGTGTCTTCTGGAAACACTTCCATTATTGTTTGATGTAACTGCAGTGCATTTTCTAAATACTGTTCATGTGTAGTCGAGATGTTTTCTTCATTTGCTTGTGTTTTGTCTATTTGCATGAGTTTTGTTAAGTTGCAGTGTGTTGAGCTCTCAGGGCCATGCGTCTTTTTTTCTTGTCTTAGCAATGGTGCATAAATGATCGAGAAACAGTGATTGTGTTTTCAAAGGCTGTGACAGATAACGTCAGTAAAAAAAACAACAACAAAAAAACATGATGCTATTCCATCAGCCCAGAATGCCTTACAGTCCAGATTGCACCCAGTCACACCACATATGAGGCCTTAATCCGGCAGCCTGCCAGGCCAAGAACTGACCTCACCTCCTACTGCTGCCAGTAGCCAATAAACAGCTTTTAAGCCTGATGAATGCAGAATACAGTACTCAGACGGCCTCGGCACATTCAAGCTGCTCACTCACTGTCAGCATGATTAGAGCACACTGGTTTGAGATGCTGTGTGGCAGCGCTTGTGTGGTAATTGCTGTGGAGTAGGGTTACACCCAGCATTGGTCTTTTACATATCAGATCCCAGCCAGTCGGTGTTCCTCTCTGGTATGATAGAGGATCATCCCTGATGGCAGCTACAGAAACAGTCTAGAAAACCTGGCTCTGCGTTTTATTCACTAATTTACTCCTTCAATAATGTTTTTGCAATTGAATTCTTCATTTAAATGTATGTCCTCTACCACACCATAAAGAACTGCTAACCCAGGATTTATTATATTTTATTTCTTGGGCATCAAAACAGTTTAAATTTTAAGATTTGAATATTCGTTTTAAAAATGGACGTCAAAAGCTTATTGGTTTGACCTTACAGTGGGGGCAGATACGATGTCTTTAAAAGGCTGTGGACTGTCAAAGTTGATAACAATACTGCACAGCCAAAGACCACAATTAATGACCAATACACAGGACATCAATCAGCGCCCACTCACTGAGGAAGCAAGGGGGAGTTGAATGAATATAACAACAAAATCAGTTTGTGTAAGCAACTTCCATTGTCAGGCAGACCAAGAGGTCACATGGAAGGGAGAATGGAATTCCCCTCCCTTCTCTTGTGGTTTGAAATGTTGGGCGCGTGGCCAGCCACTCTAAACACATGCAGAGAGCCAGGCTGAGGCCTCCATCCAAGACAACAGCCACAAACTGGAACCAGTGTGCATCAGCTATACTGCTGTGTGAAGGACAACACTGACCAGTAAACCTAGGCCAAGACAGAAACGTGGGGGAAGAGGTTAAAAGGACAGTTCAACCATTCTGAAAAATTTGATATTATTCAATTCTATTAAAACCTCACCCTCTGTCTTCCCAGTCTTGTATTGCATCTTTCTACAGCAAGCAAGAGATTTGCTGCTTTTTCTTTGTCAGAGGCCTTTAAAGGGACATTTCTGTCTTTTTTTTTTTTTTTAAATGATATTTTATTACTTCCCCCCTAAATGATGTGGCACTGTCTTCCTCTCATTGTTACTGAGTGCTGGATACTGGCTGGATGCTCCAAATGCTATCTGTTAGCCTCCTGCCATTGAGGTGGACTTCCCCCCAGCTAACTTTCTGATAATACTGATAGAATTATACAGGAAAGGTTGTATTTACAACTACAATATTCTTTATCCCCGGCTTAGTGTAATAATAAAAAAAAACCCCATCAAGATAAGATGTCCACTTGCTAAAGAGAAACTTTTATCTCTGCTTTCCTTTGATGACCATGTCAAGTTTTGAATAGGCCTACTTATATAAAACATCATCCTGTGCATCTCACTGCCATTTCTACAGTCAAGAAGTAACAACTGTCAGCTTACAACATACAGTATAAATGCCATGCTTATCAACAAAGGCTTATCTTGTTGCTATCTTTTATCCAAATCTAATTTTGCATACCCAACACAAACTTCTGATATTTTTTCTCATAAGTGAGTGATAAGTGGCTTGAAATGTGATTTCAATTGCATTTGAAGATATGTAACTTTGAGTACTGTGATCAAATTCTAAGTTCCTCCTCACACGATGCATGCTGAAACTAAAGCAACAAAAATGAACAGCGACATGGCTGACAACAAAACAAGGAAGGCTGGGAAAATTCAACCCCCTCCTTTGCTAGCCTTTTCTAAAGCCTCATATGCCAGCTACACCACAAATGAAACTGACAACATAAGAAATCAACATTAAAACACATTACTATTCTATATAAGGATCATATTATTACAATGATAATCACTATAAATAGCAAAGAAGTTCACTTCCAGACTGGAACACAAAATTCCTATCAGATCATTTGCAAACTGCAGCACAGATAGTGAGCCAGACATGTCAAATCTGAAAAACAAACTGCATTTTCCTGCTGTGCGAACAGAACATCAGTCGCAGGCTTTTCAGACGACTTCAAACCACTGACTCACAGTGTTTCATGTTACTGAAAAAACTGGTTCAGAGTGGTATGAGTCCATCAATTGAAAACCAAAGCCATAAATATATTGCCAGTTCTAGCACTGCCAGCACAACCACATCTAATGTCTTCCCACATAGAGCAAAGCCCACAGGTATCCAGTTGGAGCAGTGATTAAAGACGCCCTTGTTCATCTGTAACATTGGCTTGAGTATGAGGCGCCCTTCTGGACAAAAGTGACTCACAATCATGCTAGAGAAAGCAAAATGAACTGCAGTCCATGAGCGTCTTGCAGAGTCGATTCAAATTACTGCAGTCATTTGCGGTGGCCACTTACTAATAAAGGTTCCTGTACAAGACAAGTAGTCGACTGCACTAGGAAAAGAGACACCTGACACAGACGAGGTAAGGATGTATGTCCATGAAGTAATTTTTTAAGACTGTGACACAACAGTCTCTACTTCCTCAGTATTAGCTAACATGTGACTGAAAGCCACAAGTAGCTAGCTGCCAATTACCATGAAATTTTATTCAAATCAAAACAAAAGAAACACTAACCTATGCTTAGCTAGCTAGCCAACTAGATGAAATTATTAGGGTTGGGTAAAAAGAATTGAAATGTGCTTTTATATTTTTAGGCTGACAAATTGTCCTCAAATTCTGTAATGGATACCTCCAACTTTCACTTTTAACTGTTTGAAACTCAGGTGCCCATGGGCAGATGTTCATTTTGGAGTGATTTATTTATTTCACCCTCTACATCTATCTATCTATCTATCTATCTATCTATCTATCTATCTATCTATCTATCTATCTATCTATCTATCTATCTCTATATAGAGATAGATAGATAGATATCCAAAGATAGATATTGATAGGTTATTTTGGGGCAAGTGACTTATCAGGTTTCAAATGGTTAACAGAGTGGCACACTTCACTTCTCACTTTTGTAACAAACTCCACTCATGTATTGCAGAAGCCCCACTAAATCAAACTGTGTTATTTTATTGAATTTGCCTAATGAAAAGCAAAGGAAATATCAAAATAATGTTTTCTGTCCATTTATCCCCGAGTCCATATCAATCATGCACATGGTCCACTGAGCAGATTAACTGCTACGTATTGAAAATAAACCCCGTGCGACATATTCTACGTTACAACTGTAATGAAATCATAAGATGTCCTACATAATAACCAGACATGATCAAAACTGGGACTTGAACAAATGGCAATAAATAAATGATCATCACTGACCCAGGTGGAAACAGCACATGAATTAGCCATGTTGACTCTCTATTGTTGTTGAAGAGTCTAAAAGCTTCGAAATATGATCAGCGGCTCTAAGCCACTGTTGTCAAGGGCTGGAGACCTCCAATATGGCCGGCAGAGGTTGCATTATGTTACCTGAAAGCCCAAACCATTGCTAGGTATCCCGAGGTCATCATTTGTGGTAATTGTCTGAGGGTAAATAAAAAAAAACTACAGTCTTGATATGGTTAATCTGAATCTACTCTGCAAATTCAGTTAACCATGCCAAGGTGGATTTCTCTCTTTCGCTCTGTCCAAACTGGACAACAATGGCAGGCAAGGCAGCTCATTAATCATGAAAAACTACTGACTGGCTCCTGATCAATAGGCCACGGCTCCTGGCACTTGTTAGATGGAAGCCAGTGGATATATGGATGAGATGTCCCCTTCAGGCGCTAGAGAGAAGGAGGTCTCCAACATTTTCATTTAAAAAAAAAAAAAAAAAAAAAAAAAACAGACGCTGACCAGGCCCAGAATAGATTTAAGCTGGTGTTTAATACTGAACTGCAGACCTGTCTACAAAGTAAATGGGGAGACAAATATGTTGGGACTGAAACCTACATTTACAAAATAGTCCAATACTTGAACATTCTCAGATTAGGCAAATTTCAAGTGAGGGGAATGGACTCGGGCTTAAAAACATATCATTCCCATATCATTACCTAGATATGAACACGCATGATATTAATATCTCAAAAGGCAATGATATGGACAGTATCAAATTTATGGTTAGAGTTAGCCTGACATACTGACTGGTCTGTTCTGATAAAAAAAAAAAAAAATGTATATATACTTTGTACAGTAACTGCATTTTCTACATCCAGCTGGTATTATTATGCTGTTTTTAGAGGAGTGCTAAATTTTCACTGTTGCTGCATTGAACATAGTCACATCATATCGAGATATATGGCATAAATATCGAGATATGAAATTTTGTCCATATCGTGTAGCCCCAGACCGGACCTCTAATGCCACCTCGTTAATATAAACGGTTCAAATGGACATGACACGGCCGGTTCAGCTGAGGGGTGCTGGCCACCACCAGCAGCCAGACATATCAGCTAGGACTGGCTAACTGCTTTTTAGATATCTCTGAGTAAGGTGAGCGGTTGAATGGGGTATTGTGATGGAAAATGACGGTCTAATGGTTTGGACTTACTGAGCAACACAAGCTAGTGGTGTAACGGCCACAATTTGAATTTTTGCTGTAACGATATACACGGTTTGTCTGGACACTATTTTCACTTCTTGCCAGCTCGACACAGGTTGCTAAGTCTGTTACCTGGCACATACAGCTTCAATAACATAACCCCTGCTAACAGAGGTCTTGTGTTACTTAGCTATGGCTAGTAAATTACGAAGCAAACTGCTGAATTACAGCTAAATTAGCTCAGTAGCTAGCCGACTTGCTAATGTGGCTAACACTGGCCAGTGAACAGCTGACTGACAATCAAGCTCATCTCTGAAAGCCCAGCAGAGGCAACCAGCAGGCAAGCTAATGTTACCGCGGTTAGCTAGCGGTTTGTTTCACATGGAAACATATGTGAATACGAATAAAAGCTATTGTTTTTACAACTTACCGAGGTAAATATCTCCAAAGGATCCACTTCCAATTTTCCTCCCGAGTCTGTATCGGTTTCCCACTCTCAACTCCATGGTCGGTGGTCTGTGGTTAGCTAGCAAGCACGCCCGCTAGCTCCAGAAACCAGTGAATGTTCAGGTTTGAAAGCCCTGAGGTGTGCTTCAGATAAAAATGTGCAAAGACAAGGACACGAAAGACTGGTGTCCTCTTCAAGCGCTGGACTGTCTCCTCCTTATGTGGCTCCGGATGTAGTCAGCTCTAGTCTCACAACCTTTCGCCGCTCGTTTCAAAAGATTCTCAATATCATACTATGATAATATGGTGCTTGCTATAAAGGTTTAAATGTGTATTTTCTGCTCTCGCTATTTGTGATATTCGTGCGTCTTGATCCCCCAAGGATGAAGATAGATTTCGAGGACAGATCTGAGTCAGGGTGTCGCTAGGCTCCTCTCTGTGTCTTGCCTCTGCTGTGTCTGAGAGCTTGAGCAGTGATGTGTTGTGTGTGGCTGACATCACTTCCCTGGCAGGCGGAAGGTGGAGCCTTGTCCAAGACCTTTTGTGGAGAGAGCGGCCCTCAGCTAGCATTAGCCCCACTGCGGGGCGATGCTGCGTTCAGGGACCCTACCAGCTCCACAGTGAGGCTTCTGCTCTGGCCTTTTTTTTTCTAGTCTGGTATGCTCTGAGTCAGAAATAACAACACCTTCTCATAGTTCTCTGCAGTGGTTTTGTTATATATAAATGTATTGTTCTTTTTTTGTTCTTTTTTTTTGAGAACGCCAGACAGTCAAGATTTGGACATGAATCGTGTAATGTACAGAATGTGCACTTGAAGACAAGTGAATATGCATTACTGTTGCACCGAAGTACAAGAAAAAAATAGAAAAGGCCATTTTAAGTTTTTAAGAAATAATCATTTGCTTAAAAAACTGTAATGAATAGCTGATGTACTAAATTCTGTGTGGGGCATGGTCAATATTCAATATCAGCGTGCACTGTGTTTTTGGCAATACCCAGCCCAAGCACATTTCATACAAATATATGTCTGCATATATGTATGTCAGTGTGCTTCACATTAAAAACAAAAGTAACTAAATCACCACAACCACAAGAGGTCTTTGATCATACAGTCATAACTCTGCGCAAAAAAGGGCTAAAAGGCCCAGTAGTATGGGAGATACACACACAGATGGATACACACCATGGTTATTATTGTTAATGAAAACTAATGAAATAACTAGGTGTGACAAAACATTTTCATTAACAAATAAAAATGAAAAAAAAAAGGTTTAAAAAAATCACAAAAGTAAATTAAACTAAAATTCTAGAGAAAATGTATTTGGTTTCATCTTTGTTCATTTATTTTTGACCATTTTTCAAATGGCTTGATGATTTGATGAGTTTTTATTACACAATACTTTGTCTGAGCTTTTGAATCTCTAAAGCTAACACTGAAGGTAATAAAAACTAAGTGAAAACGAAACTAAACTAGTAAACCTAATTTAAAAACAAATTAAAACTAAGCTGAAATGGAAAACAAGAAGTCAAACAAAATAAAACAAAATAGTATGAAAAATGCAAAACTATAATAACCTTGAAACACACACGGACAGACACACACAACTAAATGCAATATCCCCTCCAGACAACCATGTGAGATAATCTGTAATAATAACAAGATTACTTTCACAATCATTTCTTGATATAGTTTCTCCTCAGTTTTCCATAGGAAACACTCTTTAAATGTTGGCTACACTTTATATTTATATTTAGCACTTTGTAAATACACTGATGCATGCTTAACTCACTGTATTTCCAATGGCACAGGAATGCAGCAAAAATCACATTTGTCAAGGGACATGTGGGTTAAGTGAGGTTTGCCTCAAGCACTTTCTGCCAGACTTTTCTGCCAGGACAAGAGGTTAAGCTTAGAGTCAGGATCCAAGGTTCATTCTGTCAGAAAGCACATGAGACATATTTCACCTTTGTGTGAACATGTGGAATGAATCATGGGTTAAGAGTGAAAAGGAATATACAGCCCCAATCAATGCAAAAGAAAAAAAAAGGAATAACTCCATTTTGACCTTTGCTCATGCATTTACATGTTGAAAATATAAATATGGAATTTTTTTTCTCACTTCTCACACTGCTCCTGAATTGAATTACCAAAGATGCCTCTCCAGTGCTTGACTGTTGCCGCATGGTGTGGCTTTTTTGATTTCCAGCTAGTGACTAATCTTCTCATATTTAAAGTGTCTGGTCTTGCACAAGAACAACAGTGGATTGGTTCCTTGTTCCAGCTGGCCTCGCTCTACCCTCCTATGAACAATTTACAGCATGAACTGCACAAGAATAAACTTCAATAATGTTACTTACAATCAAATATTGTAAAAACTCGGCTTTATCTTTAGCAATTTGCATGTCCAATTCGCAGAGGAAGACTGGATTATGTGCAAAGGAGAGTTAAGATGATGTACACTGGAATTAAAAGAGAATATTGATGCGGAACTCATAAATGTTAAAGTAAATAAAGCCTTCTCACTTGCACCATGCTCCATCTGATACATCCCCCCAGTATTTGTGAACTGAATTCTCTTAATTCCAAAATGATCTATGGAGAATTATTTTTCATTTAGATTTCTGTCCCTGACATTTTATGCATCAGCAAGCCAAATGGGTGTGGTAATTCTGGAATTAACCCTTTGGCGCATAGCGGTCACTACAGTGGACAGCTGTTTAAAAGTCATTTTCTCCTAAATGCAATGGTTTCTATGGCAGAATTGCATATCAGCTGTTAGAGTGATCTCTGCTGCTCCCCTACATTGAGCTTTATGCAGAGACTGTAAGTTCTTGTTGCTGAAAACGTATTAATACTAGTAGAATGACATAGTAATACCAGTCCTGCATCCTGAAAGAAGTATGGAGACTTGCAGAAATATTCATGCCCTAAGAAGAGTAAAAACACATAAGAAAAAAATCTGGACACAGGCTTTCATAATTCATGCATCAAAGGGTTAATCAATGAAAAGGCAACCTTTGTCTTTCTTTCCCCATGTTAACAGCTTCCTCCTGCCATATATGGAAATTAGCCAAACATCCAAAACATTGTGAACTGAACTTCAGTTGGCATGTATCATCTGCAAAAAGATACTGGCAAACAGAGTCGCATCACCTTCAGACCAGAGTGTCAGCTTTGCACACAACATATCACTAAATTGAAATAGCTGACCCTAACATGATATTGGGTGCATACATGTACACTTTATAGAAAAGGAAGGTTCCCTCTGATTTTGGTGAGCCCAATAGCTTTCCTGTAGTGCCACCCTTAGGCCAAAATGTTTGTATTTAATATCTCAAAATATATAGAGTGGATTGCTCTCAGGCCAAAACGTACAAACCCATTCTCCCATTCCCTCACCATGAATCAAGCCAGTGTGGCACCAGTGGCGGAGGGCCTGCAGTAACTCAGGTTTAATATTGCTCTTAAAAGGAAGTCCCACCAGGGAGGGAGGTTTGATTTCAGAACCACCACCTTGCCCAGAAATTGCAGAAAGTGAGTTCCTGGCTATGACAAAAACTTTATGTCACGTGAAAACTGTAAACAAACACACAAACTGTAATATTTAATTTACTTTCTCCAATGTGCCATTTCATTTTGAGCAACACCAACTTTTATTTATTCAATGGAACTTGGACTATAGCGAGTAATGAACATGCGATAAATGACCTTCTATGTCTTCTCTCCTTCTCAATATTGTTCAGTTCACTCACTATTCTTTGTTTTTCAGTTTCAGTTGCAGACATCAGTGCATGTTTGCTGCTTTGTACTCCCAAGTGGAGCTCTTGAATGCAACCTGGTGGGAACTGGGAGGTTTAAACGGGTCACCTCCCAGCTCCCACTATGTCTTCAATGCAGCATAATTTTGTAGTCTTCAAAAAACACTTATAGAGAACTGGGACGGTCTGCATGGCTGTAGTCTCATCTATTTGCCACTCACCAGGCAAAACTATTGTTCATGAAACAAAATCACATTTGTAGGAGCACAAAGAAGTGCGGAAATCTGACTGGCCGATGACCGTGAACATTTGAGTCGCGGCCAACTTCTCTTGGACAGCAAGCTTGTTAATGTCCTCCCACTGAGGTCTGGTCTCTCAGCTCCACACAGAATGAGTGGGCTTTTGGTGACTTGCTGACCATGTGGCTCACATTGTGAACACAGGTTTACCCAGGAAAGTAGGACTAGATTTTCTAACGAATTTTCTCATGCAGAGTGTCCCCGTGTCCCACAACTCTCACCCTAGAGCTAATCTTATCCATCCACATGGACCTGTCAATACAAAATAGTCCCCTCAGTGGTGGAAGGGCTCAGATTACTCACTGGTAATTAGAGTGACACCTCCAGGCTGCTTACTGGCCATCAGCTGCTTCCTACACAAAGCTGGCCTGTGCTGATGCAGGATCTGGCTCCTCAACTGTCACTCTAATAATTACACGCAAATAAATACAGCTTGGCTGAATAAATTTGATGTTATTTCTACTACGGCATATTTCAAATATATTTTTCAATCCTTAGTTGTCATTGTGTCAGCAATATCTAAATGAATGAATGAATGAATGAATGAATAAATAAATAAATAAAGACAAAATATCCCTCCAAACATAATCGCAGTCAGCATGCACCTTTCCTATTTATTTGGTCATTTCATCTTCTAATTGCCTTAATTATTTCACTCTAATTGTTATATTCTCGTCTAAGAAAAAAAAGAGCAAAAAACAAAACAAAACAAAATAAACAAGCAAACAAACAAAACATTTTTTTTAAGTGTATAGCCCTCATTTGTGTGTGTGTGATTATACATTTCACAACTGAAAAAAGTGTTTCTACTATGATAATCTACATGCATGTAAATTTGACCCACTGGCAGTTTTAGGTATGCACATAATAGCTCTAGAGTTAAGGGCATTACAGTGGAACCGATAAAAATCTTTAGACAAATGCTAATGTCTGTTGCTGTTATGTGCCAAACTGCCAACACTGACCCTTCCCTCTGCCACGGGTTTGGCAGGGGGAAGGTGATACAGGCCTTTACCTGACCCACTCACTTTGAATCATCCTCCCAACACACTCCACCCAACTTAAAACAATAAACACTTCATGCTTTTCCAGTGCAGGTATTCACATGCTTTACTTTTTCATGTGCTGATGTTGCTCTCTGTGATTTGGAGTTGCTTGGGGCCTGAAGTGCTTACATTCACTGTTTCACTGAATCGCTTGAGGGCCTCAAAGGAACTTGAATCTGCGCCACAGGATCCAGCACTGATCCCATTCTTCCACTGTGAAGACCTGCTGGGGCTTGCAGTCGTGACGTTGAGATGATGCAGAGAGGTGTGTGACTCAGCAGCAGTCCCATTCTATGGAAATGGGTAAGGCAGTTAGAGAGGTGGACTTCAAGGACCTCAGAAACTGTGGCATCATATCAACGCGGAAAATGTGACCTATTATTGCAGACGTGAGCAAATACGTTAGAGGAAAACATACAGAAAACAGAAAACATGCCTGCTCCCACTGCTGGACCTAACCTTAAAGTTCCCCTCCAGTCAGTTATTAAGCTCCTAAAAATCATGTCTGTTCATCATTATTATATATTTAGACATGTTTCCATGAAAAAAACATCCCTTACAACTGCTGAAATATAACTCTAAATCTTGTCCTCACTCATGTGCAGATCTATGAATATGCAAACAGTCCCTGCCCATCCACGTCTGCTCACACACCAACTTGTAACCACAGCTCAGTTCACAGAATACACACTCCTGTCCCGTGACAATCGAGAACATTGTACCATATTTGACATAATCTAACTATGAATTTTTTTTTCAGTGGCTGTCTTTGCTACACTAAAATTGTTCATATGAAGCGGCCATTTCATGTTGGTCTTGTTGTTTTTTTGAGAAGAAAACACAACCAGCAGTCCAGCACCAGCACTGCGACCAGCGGAGCCGCTGCTAATGATATGCAAAGCAACACCCCGATGGGATTGGCTGTCGGATTTGTGACGTCCCAGATGTGTCAGGGGTTAGCAGAGGGGGAGGATGCCGACTGAAATAGTCGCCCAGTGGTGGGCTTATACCCACAGTGTTCTGCAGTGAGCCAGACTACATCCAGCTGGACTTGTATCATTACAAGTAGAAGTAGAATTCCCCCAAACCTGGGCATGGTCTGAATGATGAATTTTGTTAGTTAATATGACAAAGGGACATGGTAAGCAGATACACAAAAGTAGTTTTATGGATACAAAAAGAGGTATGCTAACACGTAGTATGTGTGCAATCCATCAGCCCACTATGGTGTTTGCTATAATATGTCCTCCAGAGCCATTTCCATTTTGTTTTACCTTAGTTTTGCTCTCTATGTTTTGCAGCATTTCTGTATTTGTTTGTGTTTCTGTATTATCACGGTACATATTACCAATTTGTTGCATGTTTTATCAGTTTTCTCCATGCTCTGTGATGTTGTGCATGTGTTGCCAAGTTGTTGCATATGGTTTGTCTACTTACAGTGCGATGGCCTCTCTTGGCTACTGATTAAAATTAATAGGGTTTTTCTTCTAGGGGTCATGAATGTGCTCAACAAATTTGAAAAGTCAGGTCAGCAAATGTCCTGTTTTGTGGAATGCCTCCTAAGTGTTGGAAATTATGAGTCATAACATTAATGAATCAAATGTAGATTTCAGTTTAATGGTCGGGAGTTACTGAGTCTGTCCCTATTTTGTTAACAAATTTATCATCTGTGTAAGAACAAGTTCAATGTCATACATATCTGAAGAAGTATTCCACATAACACTTACTTCTTAAGCACTACATCATATTCATGAGTCATCATATAATGCAATTTCATAATATTCATAGTTTGTGCTGATTTATCAATCAGCACCACAGTTTTCCCCAGATGTGTTGCCCAACACAATGTGAATGACACATAGGCCCTCATAATATTGGTACATATCATGTACAACAGGTGTAATTAGTTCACAGGCCTGAATTGTGCATCACTTTATATTCCTTTTTCTAACATTGTCTAATGCTGCGTTCATGTCATGTCATGTCACGGAAGGTGGAGTTCAGAAAGATTCCCATCAATACAACTTTCCTTCAAAGACGTTTGAGAAGCCTGACGATGTTCTTGAGCTTCAAATTCATCTGTGCTGATATGCAGTGATGTTCAGTTCAGGCTGACAATCTATTAAGATAGTTTACTTTTAGTTTGAGTAGACATCCTGCACACCCATGCCAGCTGAGCAGTTAAGATTGTTTGCCAGTGTACTTAAGAGACTGTGTAAACCACTTTGTCAGTGGTAATGCAAACACAAGCAAAAGGGTAGACATTCAGCTGTAGCACGGGGCTGAGGACATTTTTTCACAGTCCAAATAACAGAATATTTGATTAAAGGAGCAGTGTGTGAAAGAGGGACATGACTTTGAGAAAGGATATATTATTCATATTTAATTTCAATTGTGAGAGCAGACTTTTGGGCTTGATGTAAGAAAAGTACATATATGTAAGTGTATACAATAAAGTTGTATAGAAAAATAATTTCCTTCTCTGTGTGTTCCTTTCATAAACATCATGTTAGATGTGGAAAGTGTAGCATTTCAACATTCATTAAGCATTTCTACTTTAATTTTGAGGAAACAGTGGGGTTTCGGCCTGCCAATCATCTCAACCACAGTCTCATATCAAGGCATCACTATTAAAGGGATAGTTCTCCACTTCAATGGCAGAAGGCTAACAGTTAGCATTTGGAGTACCTCCAGCACTCTGTCCCAAATAAAAGCTGGAGGAGACCTTAAATAATATGATGATGTCAGTGCCAGAGGAGGTTTGGAGTCATGCAGTTACTGAGTCAGCATTACAGAACCAGGGTGGTGAAAATGTTTCCGTGTGTTGTCAGTATGACGGTGTGTTCCTCGTCTCTGCATTTCAGCACTGTTTCACTTTTTCACCGACAGGCAATGCTTACTGTTCCACAAAGTCTTTTTTTCTGTATGAAACCAAATAATATGTTTGACATGAATAGCAGGTGTTAATGCTGTTAGTAACACCTGTGTTTAACCTGTCATAAAGCTGCTGTGAAAAAGGTGGATTCAGATGCTGATTTCAACAGTACAGGCTTTCCACACTGCACTTTGTAAAGCACAATAGCCCTCACATTTGCATGCAACATACCGGAAAGACTAATTAACACTATTTACTGCAACTGTAATGGTTTACAACACAGTAAACAGAAATCAAAGCTTATAAAGCAAAGTATAATACAAAAAATGCATCAGTAATAATAATAAAAAAGATATGTACAATGACAAGCAACATAATCGATTTTAATCAACAGGATCAAAGGTAAGTGATGTGACTGGTAATTGTGTCAGCTGTAAGCAGTTGTACTTACTTTGCACAGATGTTTGTTTGAAAGAATGAGAAATTCCTATCTACTGACCAAGTGACCAAACTGTGTGGAGGTTTTCACAGAAAACAACAAAAAAAAAATCAACTTTTTTTTGTTGTTGTTATGTTTGCTATATGCCAGGTTTTGAACATGTACAGCAAACAAACAACAAACACTTTCTTCCCCCATGTACATTCAAAACCTGGCATACACATTTTCCACACAGATTTACATAATAATAGTTGCTCTAAATGTACATTAAAGTATAAAAATAAAAAATAAAAATAAAATCATACAATACAGAATAAAAAGGAGGGAAAGCAAAGAAAGAGATAAAACCACACACTGAATGAACAAGCAAATTAATGAATGCATGAATAAAAAGAAAGATAGAAACAAATAAAGCAAGAAAAAAAATATTGGGGTCTACTAAATTACTATTAATAATACTGGATAATTCAGTAGTTTTTGCTGAGCCAAAGTAACTGATAAAAGCCGTAACTCAACAGTAACACCAGTCTCATTAACTAGAGACAAAAACGTGAACTTTAGCGACACCTTCAGGCGGAAACCGGCCGACGGACGTGACCTGAGAGCGAAGACACAGCACCCTGCATGTGACCTTCTGTCTGGACCACCATTGGTTAAACAAAATCTCCTTGCAGCCAATCAGAGCGAGGCAGGAAGAAGCGGTTCTGTGGCAGCCTGCTGCTTGCTGTCATTACACAGTACATGGTATGGTTGATGTTTTATGGCTATTGTTCCCAACTTTTCGACATGGCGCTGAGAGCGGACGTAAACACACCTCCCCTGAGGAGAACAAGAGAGGTTGGAGACGATAATGTCGGCGGCAAGATGGCCAAACTCGACACCAGCCGGTATAGTCAGTTACACATGTTTTTAAACTTAGTTAACTTAGCCAGGTAATGTAGTAGTTGAGAAAAATAGCTGCCTAACTGCCTAACCATAGTACCACCGTGTTTCTGAGTGGGGTATTCTAGGGTAACTATGCTTTATTGCTGGTAATACTGTTGATATACAGTGGTTAAGCCATTGTACAACCATGCTTCAGCAGATTTAGATATGATTATTCTCAGTAATGTAATTAATAAAGAAAATTGCATAGAAAAGCTTTGCTGTAGTTGAGCTTATTCCACGGTGAAGTAGGCTGGCATCTTGGAAAATAGCCTCACAAACACTGACAAGTGAGCAGTTGGAGTGTGCCAGGTCTAGCTGTATCTAACTGTCCGCAAATAGATGGCCAGATTGAATTGGTGTAAAAAGATGCCCCCTGGTCTTCTAGTCTTGCCAGTTCAGAGTAAACTTGGAGTGAATGAGTCTCACTCTTAATGTTAAGCTATTTTGAATGCTTCTCCACATTGTACTGTTCATTAGGTTGGAGTCTTGTTTGGATCCGCCCGTGGATTCAAGCAGCGTTCATGAAGTCATCAACTACACACCATCATCACTACCAGGTTAAATTACTTTATTACCAGTAATCCAAGGACAGGACACACCCCGAGTCTCAGACAGTTTCAGCTACAGTCAAGATTCCCCTGAGCTTGACATATATATGTATATACTGTATGTGTGTGTGTGTGTGTGTGTGTGTGTGTGTGTGTTAATAGAAGCCCCAACTGAGCCGCACTGTAATGAACCTGCTGTTTGTGATTTCCCTTCACAGTCAAACATTATGACACTGACACCACTGAGCCGGTCATCTGCGGTGTTCAGACTTTGGAAGAGCTGTTGTCATGGCAACGGAGTGAGGCCAATCCCTTCAATGTGGCCGCGGTCCCTCTGGCTGCTCGGGAGCCTCCTCTGTCCAGCAGTTCACGCCGGACCCTGGTGTCTCATGACATGATGGGTGGCTACCTGGACGACAGGTATGGACTCATGGTCATGGCTACCACAGCAACTAAGAGCTCGGTGGCACCAGAGATAGTCTGTTCAGGGAGATAGCCCATTTATGAGAATATGTGTTTCCACCTCCAGAGGGCGATGTAGAGCGCTGACATTGGGCTAAACGGAGTCAAATAAATAGCGGGCAATGGGACTTTTCCATAAAATCATTCTATAGCATTTAGCCCCTTTAACTGCCTTATATTCTACTATGTTAAGCAAGTGTTTAGAACTGTTCAGCACTGGCCCTGATGGCCAAAAGACTGCACTCTGTTTTTTCTGTCTCACTGCAGGAAATGGACATGGTTTAGCTGTCTCTCTCTCAAGGCTTTGGTGGAATACTTTAGAGGTCTTGTTGATGTTAATGTTGCTTAGTGGAAAGATTATCTATGTTTATCCATTGTTCTCAATGTTTCTTTCATATTGTACTTATTTGGCAAGATAGTTAATAGCTAGGTTAAGAAGCTTTTATATTGTTATATACCGTCAAACTGTGACCTTCCAGGAGTTATTCAGTGATGAACTCTTCCTTGGTGTAACCACTTACAGTTCTATTCAGTTATGTCCGTCATTTCCTAAAATGCCTTTTGAATACCCCCAGAAAAGGGGTGTGTATTTCTTGTGTGTTTATAAATATATAAATATAATTATGTAGCTAGACAACTAGTTTATGGACACTGGAATGTCCACATGTGTGCAAAATCTGCACCCTGGTCATTTTACCAGATTCATAAATTGATCACAACTGTGAACAATGACAGAGCTGCATTACTTCCATGATGCTCAGCTGTAGCCTGGGTGACAGACAATCAAAACCAACATGTTAATTAAGCTTTGTGAATTTAACATCATGCCCAAGCTTTGTGTCAGTGGACTGTGTCAGTGTGTTGGGGCAACATAGTCCACAGAGAAAACACCCTACCACAACAGTATTTGGCCCTAGCATCCTGCTAAACCTGCTGGCAAGGTTCATAAATAAACCACAAGTGTGACTCCATCTTCTTTTTCTTATTCCACATTTCCTTTTTCCTTATTCCACAAGAATAGGGAATTTTTGAATTTATTAGAATTTATTTATACAGTTTAGATTTACAGGGACAATAGGCATTGTCCCAGGGGAGCAGGGAGACATATAAATGTCTTCATTTTAGTGAGTGGAGGGGTAGAGCTGAAGAAGAGGTTCAGTCCAACCCAAGTGCAGCTTTCAGGTTCCTGTTTTTTAGGGTGCTACAGTATATACACCCATTGATTCCTCAGCAAGATCCCATTTTTTCTGCTTTATCTTGTACCTCAGATCAACCTCTACAGTAATGTCACATACTCACTTGTCACCTCTGAATCTCCTGTTGTCAAGGTTTGCTCAGGGGACAGACTCTGAGAGCCCCTATGCCTTCTACCACTGGCAGTACATCGACATTTTCAACTACTTCACACACAACTTGGTCACCATTCCTCCTGCCGTATGGACCAATGCTGCACATAAACATGGAGTTGTCATGCTAGGTGAGGGATAACCTGCATAGGACCACTTCCAATTCAACTGTTTTATCTGCTGTAGAGGCTGTGTGGAACTATACATTTGATGTATTACACAGTAATTGCAGTGCAATCAGTATAATGCCATCATAACTAGCAAGATATCTCATTCACAGGGAGATTTTACAATTCTTCTACCTGAGGAATCAAAGTGGCAGTATTTTCTGCCTTCTCTTTTTCACTTTGGTGTATTTTGTGCTGATATGTGGCTGCACAGTTCATGTGCTCCTCCTATCAAAGCTCTTGGTAATTCTTTGCTTTGCTCTGTATTTGATCGCTTATGTTGCCATGGCACCTAGAATACTTAGACTGCAAATACATGTGTGTTTGTAGGGAACCAGATACCAGAAAACTTCCTGTTTTGTGTGCTTTCTCTTTCCTGTCAGTACTTTGTGTCCAGGTCAAGCTCCGAGCAGCATATCTGACATGTTTTTTGTCTTCATATGCATAGGGTCAGTGATTACGATGAAATAATTCAATTAGCTAAGATAAAACCTGCACAGAATAACCCAGATAGTGTCCATAATCTGGCTCTGGTTTTATTCAGATTAATCTGTTTACATGAACCTTTTACATCCTGCGATTGAATCTCTGTTACCATGAATGAATTAGTTAACACAATAACCCCCCTCACCAACTGTAATTTACTTTAGATATAGGGCAAACAAATGGTGATCCTTACAGAAATCAGTGCTGTGACTTCCTCTGATATGACAGCAGCTAACAAAGCAATATGGAGAGTTGAACTAAATTCCAACAACACAAAATAACCAGTGACATTCACTAGTGCTGCCCCCTGACTGTTGAGGAGGGGAATTGTTTGTCATAAACCTCTGCACGTTTTTTAGATAGTTACTGGTTATTGCATCATACGAAAAACATGAAACATTTTCTTAATAATGCACTAGGAAAATAATATAGGAATGGAAAAATATTATGTTTTTATATCCTTTTAGAACTGATAGATGTGCAGTTAATGCACAGTTGGATTCATTAAATGGAGAGTTGGGGAGGACTGTATTGAGGCCAGTCAAAACGAAAACACATCACATGCGAGCACCTAGAGTTATTGTCTTCTGCCAAGCATCACCCAGTTAACTCTTGGAATTCCAGGCTTTTATTTTAAAAGGTTTTATTTCAGCCACTGTGCAAAATTCTTTTTTTTATTTTTGTTGTGTTCCTGTTATTTTTTTTTCTTTTTTTTCACTAATTTTCTTGTCTTTTCTTTTTTTCTTTTTTGACAGAGTTTGGAGATCATTTTGTAGTAATTACCTAGTAACCAATACATTTTTTTAAATATATAATTGTGTAGTTTTATGTTATGTTTTTTTTATGTTTGTATGTTACGCTAATTAGCTAATCGCCTTTTTTGCCATGGGTTTGAAAGGATGAAGTGAATTTGCTCAGGTTTCAAAGGGTTAACATCAAGAAAAACATATTTTAGTGTTTTTGTTTTTTTTTAATGAAAATTTCCAAAAAAAGTCTTGATTACAGCTTTCATAGGATGTTCATATTTAGGACCATATTGGGGTGTTTAGCTCATGTACTACTCTACATGCAAAACGTATATTACTGCTGCCCATCTCTCAAAAAGTATCTCACTTTTTAACTTTGTTCAGGTGATAAAACTTAGTTAGGGATGAGTGAATTTAACTTTTGAATTGATCTCTTTTGTTAAGGGACTGTTTCCTGACTGATACCCTAGTATTCTTTGAAAAATGATCAGTATTAATGTGGAGTATATATATGAATTAGTAGATAGACTAAAATATGCTAAACCACTGGCATGGACCCTTAAAATCAGAGCACTGGCTTATCCAAGTTATTCTAACCCAGTTATGACTTTACATGCATCAACCCAAAAGCAGTTGACAGTTGAAAAGAGAAATCTTTGTTCATTACTGGTTGCTGGGTATGAAAATGTGACTTTGTGATTGGCTTGCTTTCCAGGGACTTTCATCACTGAGTGGACTGACGGGGCCAAGGTGTGCGAGACCTTCCTGAAGGGGGAGGAGTCTTACCGGGCGGTGGCTGATAGGCTGGTCCAGATCAGCCACTACTACGGCTTTGATGGCTGGCTTGTTAACATAGAGAACACCCTCAGTGTAAGTTACTCTTAGCCTTAATGACTATGGTATCAATCATTGCTTGTACACACTCAAGGTGGAGGAAGAAAATTCATGTAAAGGGGAGAAGGATTCACCAAGAATCGCAATTCTTATCTTCTACATTCTGAACTGATGCCTAAATCCCAAACCTCAATTCATGCATGTCTTTAGGCCAGATTTAAATTAGCTAAACTATTCCTTTAATGTTTAGCTTTTATCTTGGCCAAAGTGAATTGCCTTTTGTAAAAAAAGTTGAAGTCCTCTTAAAGGCACTCTCCGCAAGTGACTCCTCATTTAGTGCATCCTGTGTTAGAGGCTAACAGTACAACAACATTTAAACTCAAAAATAAGTGACCCTTTTGCTAGTCTTTTCTCTTCTCTACATCATTTGCAGTTGCTGTATTTTGGGTGGAAAGTGTAGAGGCTGAGAATGCTGTTGTTACATATAACCTGGAGGAGTGTGCCTTAAACATAATTTCACTTGAGCCACTTTTGTTGTTCTGGTATGAACAAAACTTTTCTAGAAAGAATACATGATAGATCATATTTGACTCGAGATATTTCGTGTTGATTCTGTAAGGACAATATAGGTAAAGATATATATAGATCGGTAGACAAGTCATAGTAATGGCAATATAAAATGAA